>MCJB01048707.1:88058-133694 GCA_002018475.1 Nicotiana obtusifolia
GGGGGGGGGGTTGATGCGTATATGAAGTGACGAGCATATATACATATGCTAGGGTTAATTATGCCCCGGGATAAATTACACGATTAATTGTGCCTTGTAGAATTATGTGACCTTCTTGCTTCATGTCTTACTTGATTTCTAGATCACTAAGAATATGAAGTTAAATGCTAGAAATCATGATTTAACTTATTATAATTTGATTAAAATTTGACGGACCTTTGTGAAATTATTGAGGTGCTAAATTCGGTCGTCGTTATACTTAATCACAATATATCGCCACAGCCGTTATCTTGAGATATTAGATTTTATACTTGAGTAGAAGATCATTTTTGAGACTTGTTGAACTACTTAAAAAATAAGGTTCTTGAGGTTTGTTGAATTATTATTGGCTTGAAGTTGTGATTGATGTTCATTTGGAATATTCGATTAATTACTCTCCTTGATGTTATTCATGCTTCCTATTGCTTGTTATTGATATACATGTGCTTGGTGAGGAAGAGCGTAAAGTACGAAGGGTGATGCCGTGCCATTTTATATACATTATCATGTCAGGAAGAATGGAAAGCACGAAGGGTGACGCTCTACCATTTTATTTACATTATCATGTGAGGATGAGAGTAAACGCACGAAGGGTAATACCGTGCCATTTCATTACATTATCATTTGAGGATGAGAGTAAAATAACGAAGGGTGATGTTGTGCCATCATATGTTGATCACTTTTATTTAGTTAGAATTGTGTTTATTGTTAATTGGCTGACCCAACGGATTGGGTTAGGTGTCATCACGACTAGTGTATTTTGTATCGTGACAGTTCAAAAGCTAGATTGAAAGAAGGAAATTTTACCTCCTATAGCAAAGGTATACACCCTATTTATTATAAATCAAAATCATTTTAAAATATTATTTTCTATAGCTATCTTTTATATTTTATAGCAAAATATGTTTTTATGGTATATACTACAATTGAGGCATGAAATAAGGCATGAAATACGTTGTTTATGTTTTTCCTCTCTTAGACAGCTGGACATTCCTATTTTTAAGGTGATTGCCGTTAATATATTCATGAATACATGGCGCGAATACATGCACATATAGCTGGACTATCCTGATTATTAGGCGCAGCGAATACACTACCGTAATAACTGAATAGTAAATAAAGGAAGTAATTATGTATATAGTAGCTATAGGAAGTTAATAGCCACTAAACAATAGTGATTTTTGAAAATTCCTCTTGAAAGAATTATACCTGTGCACTGGTGACACCTGAAACTTCAAGCACTGAACCTGCTTTTAGGGTTGTAGTTGGTATTTTAACTTGTTTCGTCCTTAGCTTTTCGATTTCTTTTACTGGCCATTGAATCAATTGCTTTCCAGATTTATCAAGCCAAATTCTCCTGGGAAACGCCTGAAAAAAATATTGTAATATTGAACAGCAATTAACCCAATAATTATAAAAGCTAGCATGCAAACTAATTCAGTAGCTTGTGACTACTGAGTAGTGCTAATTGTGCCGAAGAAGTATAAGAATTAGTACCTGAAGACCAGACCATCCTTTCATGATATCAATATTGGCACTTGTAGACTCGTTGACCCAAGAAAACAAGATCCTCCTGTTGTTGTCACTGTCAAAGAAAGACTTGGAAGCATAGTACTTTCCATAATCTAATCTTAATCCTGATTCATTTTCTACAGATCCCTCATCCGGGATAAATATATCCTTGTGATGGTCATAGGTTCCAACAGTGTAACATTCAACCAGAGAACGAAACACGCTGGTCTTGAGTACATGCTTAACTCCTGGAAAATTAATCTCTGAAGTGTCAAGTCCATCTTCACCAATGTCATTTGATACAGGGAAAAAATCAGGGCATTCCCACATTCCAGTTTCATTCGACGAATGCAGGGGGTGCTCAGCTTCTATCCAGTGTATAAAATCCTTGCTTATGTACAAAAGAGCAGCTCCGTTGTGCCCTCTTCCGTTTCCTACAATGACTCTCCAGCGCCCATCGGGGCCTAACCAAGCCGTGCTTGGGTCCCTAAACAAAGTAGAATTGATTTTGTTCACAGCATTAGGTTCCATGATTGGATTATGAGGCGATTTAACCCATTCTACAAGATAAGGGTCTGATGGATCTTTGGGCACGGCTAGGTTTTGAACTTGATTATTTTTGGAGTCAATTCCAGTATAGAGTATAGCTGGTTTGCCGTCTTGGAGAATTGTAGCGGAACCTGACCAGCAACCATTGATATCATATGGGTCTAAAGGCAAAAGTGCTGGAGGTTGAGAATTCCAGTTGACTAGATCAGTTGAAGTAGAATGGCCCCACACTATGTATCCCCATACTGCACTTCTGGGGTTGTACTGGTAAAACAAGTGGTATATTCCTTTGTATGTCATTGGTCCTGCAGGTTTAAGAATTTTATGGAACTCGGAGTGGTGCCATTGAGGTGGCCATGAAATCAGTCTCAGGAGCTTATTAGTAAGAAAAATTAATCAAACTCTGGAACCGAAGAAAGGTTTTGTAACACATTGTGCGTGTAGAGTAGAGGATCCGGGTAACTACTCTGGAACTGGAGTTGAGAAATTTGTAAAAATAGGATTTTTTTTTTTGAATTTACCTTCAATGGAACAAAAACTAGGCACAAGTGTTACGGAAAAATCCAATAGAAAGAAGGATATTTTTGTCAAAGTATATCGACAAATTAATACCATCGATCAGTTACATCTTATTTTATGATTTAATAGAGATTGATTATTAGCAGTTGTTTGTTTACTTATTCTATATCTTTCGGAGTCGTTTTAACACAAAACAAGCATTAAGCTAAACATACTAATCTTGGTGGTAGCGACAGTTTTGTTGAGCCAAAAACATCCAATTATATATCCTCGTATCTCTTTCTTATTTTACCCAATGGATTTTAAATAAATACTACTACTACTTATTTGGATTAGAGAGTTAGAACAACTTTAACAATTTGCTTGTTAGAAGGGTGAAACTGTAAATTAGCTTTAACAACTGGTTGTGTAAATTACATGGACAGTTTTATGATCAGTAATGAACCCTAAATTGTTTTAGAAAAGGTTTAGCCACATTGCTCACTACTCAGTTACTCGGATAGAGTTAAGTTGCTGATTCTATTTAGGATTTTTCACCTTTTTTCCAGATTTTATTTGGTTTAGCAACTCTATCTCCTCAAAGCAAAAGTTCTCGAACAGACAAGAAAACTTACCATTAGGATCTGTGAATATGAAGTCATGTATTGCCCAGTTCACCAGCATTATATATAAGTCAACCACATGATCGACCAAACAGAAATCAATGAGAATACAAACATAAAAAGAAGCGTTTGATTAGATTATGCAAAATTAATCAGAGACCGGAAAAAAGGGCGAACGTGATAAGAATGTACCATTCATCCAATTCTTGGGAGGTTGAAAATGATATGCAGTTCTGTAGGGTTGACTTTCAGTACTATCTGTAGACGACCGGAGGAAAGGATGACATTGATCTAAACTCTTGAAAACTTCAAGCTCGAGGATACCATTACCAAGTACAGCTACAATTATGGAGCTTAAGAGAAGCAAAACATAAGAACAGCCCATGAATCTGGCTTTGTAAAAGCAAGAAATCCAACTGTTAATGAACTGAAACAAAAAGTTTCCAACTTGTTAGTTCAAATGATGTGTATATATATATATATATATATATATATATATACACACGCTACCCCACGACTACTAACCCTATTTACCTAACTTTTACAAGTCAAAATAATATATTCCAACTTTACAGGTCAATGTATTATATTCTAACTAACTGAAGATACAAACAATTTCATGACTAGCTCCAAGCTAGAGGAGACGTCCAAATTTCTTATACCAGTCAAAATAATATATTCCAAACTTGGCTGTCTAACTTCAATCATGTTCCTAAAAGACGCTTAGTTACTGAAGCAAGCAGCGGGGCAATCAGGATAACAACTTTATTGATGGTGCAGGACTTTAATTCTTTACTTATTTTATTACGAGATGCAGCAAACTATGTTAGGTGGCTAAGAACAACATAATTAGGTAGGCGAAGGGGACCTCATGATATTAGAATACTCACTTTACAGCTTTCCTCTTTGTCGGCTTGTAAAGTTCGCTTACCACTGTTGTTTAACATGAAGGTTACAGTCAGGATTTTCACTAATCAAAGTGTTATTTTAGTACACAATTTATAGATTTGAGAGGAGGGGATGTACAGTGTCTTGAATGTTTTTCAACCTCTTAAAATATTTGTCCAATTTTGGTAAATAAAGTGCGAAGAAACAAAATAATACATGATATTTTTATGTGAAAATCTCATTGCTCAAGAGAGTAAGAACCACGACCCACCATTATGAGATTTCTCTTAAAATTTTACCAAAAAAAAAAATAAGCAGTTTCAGGTTACAACTATATAACCTAAGGGATCTTTTGCTATGAGGTATAAGATGGGATAAGATGTAGGATAAAATTTATATTTTATTTGGTTGGAGGTATAAATTAATCCCGGGATAAGTTTATACCGCCAACCAAACAAGGTATAAATTCAATCCCAGACTTAATCCAGGATATCCCATCTTATCCCACTTTATCCCATCAAATGTGAGATTATTTTATCCCATCTCTCATGTTGTATAAATTAGTACTGAGATTATAATCCCAGAATTATAATCCCGAGATAATTTAGTCTGCGTACCAAACGACCCCTAAGGGAATGTTTGGTTGTTGTAAGAGATAATAATCCCGGAATTTGATGCGGGATTATTTATCTCGCGTTTGACTAAATATTTAAATCCTAAATTAGTAATCCTAAGATTAATTTATACCAAAATTGTAATGTTATTCTATACCACATTGAGGCTGGGATAATAATCGTGGGATTATTAGTTCCGGGGTAAAGCAAATGACAAAGATGCCCTTCTCCAAGGCTTTCGCCCAAGTGTCCTTTAGAAAATTCAAGGTTAAAATTAGAAATAAGTTTATTCCAACTTATTTAATATAAAAAATACATATTTTATATTATACCTCGTATATCCGACTTTTAATCCTATAAACCAAACATCTACCAATAATAATATATTCACTAAATAATTCTATTACTATTTAATTCCTATATTATAATCCCGTCATTATAATTTTGGGATAACTTGTTCCCTATCTAAATAACCTCTAAGATTCTAACTCTAGCCACTTAATTGCCTGCAATCAAGACGACTGTATCAATTTCTTAAAACTAACTCTAACATTAAAGTACAGGGGTTTCTCCAAAAGAATACCTAACAATAATACTTCTAGAAAATAAAAATTAGGTTACAACTCAAAATTACTACAAGAACTAGACAAAGTGTTAACTTAACGAACTTCAATCTCAAGACTTGGTTCTTCAGTTTGATTTAACATAGTATTTTTCTTCTTGGATTTTGTTCTCTCAAAGCTATCAATTTAGCTGTATATATTTTCAAGGAAGTAATCTCAACAATATACAAAACCACATGTTAGTAGCAAGAGTTAGAGATAAACTTAATAGAATAAAATCTTCTAATTACCGTGGAGAATAAAGGAAGCAATAAAGAAACCACAAGGCTTTCCTTCAAAAAACACTCTTGTTATGACTACTTCCTTATAAACTTTGGACTTCTCATTAAAACTCAAAATCTTCCAAGATTCTCTATAGCAGATACCTAGTCACAAAATAGTAAATAAAACATACATACAAAAGTGACTGCTAGACCTGCTAGGGTTACGTACACGACATATTAAAAGAACCATGTCTAAGTAGAAAACCCACTGTTTATTCTTGGCTTCGGATAACAATTAAATTTATACGTGGTTTTAAGGACACGTGACTTGGTTTGATACAAATAAAGGATAAATAAAAATAGAGACTAAATTCAGTAAGTAAATTGAGAAAGACTGCAAACCACTGATGTGCCGGGTAATTTCGGCACATTTTGATATTACTTGCTTAAAGTTTGACTTGTTTTACTTGCAAATTCTCATGATACTTATGTAATTTAGTGTATTTGCAGCATATCGAGTGTAAGGACCCAGAAGTACGGAAAAGAGTTCAAAAAGCCAGCCGAAGACAAGAAAAGAAGTTAAGAGCATCGCATATGCGAGTATGCGATCGCAAATAGAAAATGCGAATCGCATATTCTACAAGTAGATCGCAGACAAAGATAGAACTCTAGGCCAATCTTTATGACGAGAATGCGATCGCAAATGCGACCGCAAAACAGGAATGCGAACCGCGAAATAACAAGGTGAAATCACAAACACAAACAGAGTTCTGGTTGAAAATCAGAGTGGAGAATGCGATCGCATAATCAACATGCGAACCGCGAATCAAAACGCGATGAGAGCAAAACTTTCTGATGGAATTTGTGACGGGCGATGATGATCTGCGATCCACATTTCTGTTCTGCGACAGAAATATAGTCCGCATTATTACCACAGAGGCAAATCAGACCGAAATTCATCTCGGGTTTTAGGCCTCTATAAATAGGTTTTATAGGATTTTGTGAAAGGAGTCTTGTCACAATTTAGAGTACAAAGTACGGCAATTGATTATTTTGAATTCTTAGAAGCTTTTGGGGATCAAATACCTTCTATTTTTGTAAGATGATATCAATTACTCTTCGTTATTTTTTAATTATCAGCATGTGTAGCTAAACTCAAACGCTGAGGTTGTGAACCCTAGAGGGGTAGAAATGTTGTTGAGATCTTGATATTGAATTTGATTTCGAAGGAAGCTTGATATTTATTTATCTCTTGTTCTTCAATTAATCGTTAGTGGTTGCAAACATTAACGAACGCCAATTAACTCTATCTTATCTTGGAAAAGTGAGATAGAATTTGGTAGAAATAAATAACAAAGACTCAAGGCTTTAAACCTTGTTTAATAAAATCGCTTAGGAATAAGTAGGTTTTAATTTGGCGTTTAATTGGTTGTTCTTAACATAACTCTTTTGTATTCGGGAGAGTCGTAGAGAGGATACATTATCCAATTATTGGGAAATATTGGATAGTAAATTAAACATCAACTGCATATCAAGAAAGGTATTCAATATTAGTATCAAGAACATTCTACTACATTAAGGGGGACACAACCTTGGTTTCTTAAATTTATATTTTTCACATTCATACTATCAAAATTAGTTTTTAGTTTTCGTTTACTTATACATTCAACACTCCTTTATTCTATTTGACGTACTTAATAGAATTACGACTTAGTCAAGTATTACATTAATTAGATAATAGTTTCACAAATATTCCCTGTGGGATTCGACCCCAACCTTGTTGGGTTATTATATTTGACATCGACCGCTTACACTATTATTAAGGTGTAATTTGAGCGAATCAAATTTTGGCGTCGTTGCCGGGGAATACGGTTTTGAAATTGCTAATTAGTGTATACTTTACTATACGTCTAATTCCACTTGATTACACGCTGTTTGTTTTGGTTGTTGTAGACAGGGAGATATGTCGGACCATGAAGATGATGTAGAGGTAGAGCAGGAAGGAAATCCTTTTGCAGATATTGAAGAATATATCGACGATACAAACGCTATAGTACCTCCGGCTATAGGTGCTGCTACTTTCAAGGTGGAGCATGGACTAATTCTGATGCTGAAAGCGGAGGGAATTTTCAGAAACTCTACTGATGACGATCCAACACAGCACCTCAGGAATATCTTGGGTGTTTGTGCGATGCACAAGCAAAACCATGTCTCTGACGATGCCTTAAGGCTGAGATGCTTTAAGTATTCGTTAGCTGGGGATGCGAGGAAATGGCTTCAAAATCTTCCTCCGAATTCCATACGTTCATGGCCTGAACTTGTCCGGGCATTCTTGTCAAAGTGGTTTCCACAAAGCAAGAAGTCTGAGCTCAGAGACAAGATATTCTTCTTTAAGCAACTACCTAGTGAACAATTACACGAAGCGTGGGATCGCTTCAGGTTGTACTTGGTGAGGTCTCCAAACCATGGCTTTCCCGATTCTATCTTGCTGGAAAAATTCTACATGGGTTTGGATCCTATGAACCAATCAATAGCGAAGAATGCAGCTGCTGGATCTTTCATGGATAAAACCTTTGCTAGAGTGACTCAGATCTTAGATAAAATGGCAAAACACAATCAAGCTTGGCATTCTGAGGATCCAACAGGTGGTATTGCAATTGGGTCTCCTTCTATGAATAACTTGATCAAGGAAAATCAAGATTGAGACCAAGTAATTACAGAACTTGCTACAAATGTCAATGTGTTGACAAAGCTTTTCACGGAAAATCAGAAGAAGAAAGTCAATGTGGTTGAGAATGTGCAGCCGGTGCAAAGTGATGATTATGAAGAGGTAAATTATATTAATAATTCTCAAGGTGGGTATCAAAGGCAGAATTACCAAGGTCAAGGCTCGCAGAATCAATGGAGACCAAACCCGCAAGGGCAAGGTCACCATCAATGGCGCAATGACCAAAGTGGCTCTAACCAAGGAAACTGGAACAACAATAATAATTTTTCAAATCGAAGTTCCAACCCTTATGTTCCTCCAAAGGGTCAGTATTCGAATCAGGGATTCTCTAGTGAGTCTAAATTAGAGAGCATACTTGAAAGAATATTACAAAACCAAGAAAAGTCTGATAATTCCATAAAGAACTTGACTGAATTGGTTGGCTCTCACACTGCGGCGATTCAAAAGCTGGAATTGCAAATGAGAGATATTTCTTGTGAGCAATATCCATAGCAGAAGGGAACACTTCCTAGTGATACGATTGAAAATCCAAAGGGGAGTGGAAGTGGCTCAACTTCCCATATTATGGCTATCACTACCAAGAGTGGTAAGACATTGCAAGGAAGAGATGAGCAAGCAGTTGATGTGGAAGAACTTGAAAAAGGGGTTGAAGTTGAAAAACCTAATGTTGCTGAAGTAAACAAAAATCTAGAAGTTGTGCAAAACCGAGATGAGACCCAAGAAGGGATAAAGGACAAGGCAGAAGAAACATCAAACATTCTTCCGCCAATTCCTAGACCCCCTCCTCCTTTCCCTCAGAGACTTGTGAGAAGAGTTGACGACAGCAAGTTTGAGAAGTTCTATGACATGCTCAAGCAGTTATCGATGAATATACCATTCTTGGAGGCTTTCCAAGAAATGTCGGGGTTCGCCAAGTATCTAAAGGATTTGATCATGAAGAAGAGAACCACCAAGAATGAGGTGGTGAGTATGACTCACCGGGTTAGCTCTATAATTGCTACAAACCCAATCCAGAAGAAAGAGGACCCGGGAGCATTTACTATTCCGTGCACTATTGGAGTGCGTGACTTCGCAAAGGCACTGTGTGACAATGGGGCCAACATCAATCTAATGCCACTTGCCATCTATAAACAAGCTAGATTAGGAATGCCAAGGCCGACGAGCATGAGGTTGCAGATGGCTGACCGTTCAATCAAAAGACCAGTCAGTATTGTAGATGATGTGATTGTGAAAGTTGGGAAATTTCATATTCCAGCTGATTTTGTGATCCTTGATTGTGCTGTGGACAAGGAAATCCCTATTATATTGGGGAAACCATTCTTAGCTACTGGAAGAGCCCTTATGGATTCGAAGCGTAATGAAATCAAGTTCCGGGTGAACAAAGAAGAAGTTACCTTCCAAGTTAGTAAGGGTATGAAATTACCAATCGAATACGAGAGCAATTCACTAATCGGTATTGTCGATGAAGTTGATGGGGCTGTTGAGATGAAAATGGAAGAGCAATGCCTAGGTGAAGCACTGGCAGATATATTGGTGAATTTCAATGGTAATGACATGAAAGGCTTTATGGAGTCGGTGAATGCATTAGAAAGACGTGGCTCTTACTCATATACTCCACCAAAACTGTCCTAGATTTGGAAAATAGAGCTACACCTCCTGCAAAGCCGTCCATTATCGAACCACCTCAATTAGAGCTCAAACCACTTCCGTCGCATTTGAGGTATAAATTTCTTGGCTTGAATAATACTTTACCGATAATTGTTTCTTCGTTGTTGAATGATGTGCAGGTAGGGCAGTTGCTGCAAGTTTTGAAGGAACACAGACAAGCCATTGGTTGGACAATTGCGGACATTCGGGGAATCCCTGTTGGAATTTGTGAGCACAAGATTCAACTAGAAAATGGGACAAAACCGAGTGTGGAGCACTAGTGACGGCTGAATCCATCAATGCAGGAAGTAGTGAAGAAAGAGATAATCAAATGGCTGGACGCTAGGGTAGTCTACCCAACTGCCGATAGTTCATGGGTGAGCCTGGTGCAATGCATGCCAAATAAGGGAGGCATGACTGTGGTCAAGAATGAAAAGAACGAGCTGATTCCAACAAGGACAGTAACCGGATGGCGGGTATGCATGGATTACAAAAAACTCAATAGCGCCACATGCAAGGACCACTTCCCTATGCCTTTTATTGATCAAATGCTTGATCGGCTAGCCGGAAAGTCCTTCTATTGCTTCCTCGACGGATACTCCGGGTATAATCAGATCAATATAGCTTTAGAGGACCAGGAGAAGACGACGTTCACATGCCCGTATGGAACATTTGCTTTCAGTTGAATGCCATTCGGCTTATGCAATGCTCTAGCCACCTTCCAGAGATGTATGATGTCTATCTTTTCTGATATGGTACAGGATTTCCTTGAGGTCTTTATGGATGATTTTTCGGTAGTCGGGGAAACTTTTGAGCACTGCCTGAAGAATCTGAAACAAGTGCTAAAGCGATGTGAAGAGACAAACCTTGTACTAAATTGGGAGAAATGCCACTTCATGGTGGATGAAGGTATTGTTTTAGGACATAAAATCTCAAGGCATGGCATAGAGGTGGATAAAGCTAAAACAAAGATCATCTCCAAGCTTCCTCCACCCACATCCGTAAAAGGTGTCCGTAGTTTTTTGGGGCATGCTGGATTCTACAGACGGTTCATTAAGGACTTTTCAAAGATTGCAAACCCAATGTGCAAACTCCTTGAGAAGGATGCAAAGTTCGTCTTTGATGAGAAATGCCGCACAGCTTTTGAGGAACTGAAGACAAAGCTCACCACGACACCCATTATTGTTACACCTGATTGGTCGTTGCCTTTTGAGCTTATGTGTGACGCTAACGATGTAGCTATTGGAGTTATGCTGGGACAAAGACACAATAAAGTTCTTCACCCAATATACTATGCTAGCAAGACACTTAATAGGGCGCAAATGAATTACACTATAACCGAGCAGGAACTGTTAGCCATTGTGTATGCGTTCGAGAAGTTCCGTGCGTATCTATTGGGCTCTAAAGTGATTGTGTACATGGATCATGCTGCTCTCCGTTATTTGATGGCGAAGAAAGATGCAAAGCCACGACTAATCCGATGCATTTTACTGCTGCAAGAGTTTGATTTCAAAGTTATAGATTGCAAACACAAAACCAAGTGGCAAATCACTTATCTAGACTTGAAGAATCAGGGAGACAAAAAGAAGAGCTGGAGATAAATGACTCATTTCCAGATGAACATATACTGATGGTATCCAATTCATTTGCACCGTGGTATGCAGACATCGCCAACTACATTGTCAGCGATCTTATTCCGTAAGGGTTGGAATCATACCAACGGAAGAAGTTCTTGAGGGATTGTCGCAACTATTATTGGGAAGAACCATTATTATTCCGTGTCTGTGCTGATAACATAATTAGAAGATGCGTGCCTGAGGAAGAGATGCTACAGATTCTGAAAGCTTGTCATGACTCACCGGTTGGGGGTCATCATGGTGGTAATAGAACAGCTGCAAAGATTTTGGAGTGTGGTTATTACTGGCCGACTATTTATCAGGATGCTAATAAGTTGGTGAAGTCTTGCGACCAATGCCAACGACAGGGCCCAATTTCGAGGAGGCATGAGATGCCTATGAACTTTGTTATGGAAATCGAACTATTCGATGTTTGGGGTATTGACTTCATGGGCCCTTTCATAAGCTCATGTGGGATGAAATACATCCTAGTGGCTGTGGACTATGTGTCCAAATGGGTAGAAGCCCTTGCCTTACCAAACAACGAAGCTCGGATTGTGACCGCATTTCTAAAGAAGAATACTTTCACCCGGTTTGGCACCCCGAGAGCCATTCTAAGTGATGGAGGTTCGCACTTCTATAACAGAGTCTTTAAAGGTCTCCTTGACAAGTATGGGGTTAAGCATAAGGTTGCCACACCTTATCATCCGCAATAGAGCGGTCAAGTTGAGGCATCCAACAGGGAGATAAAGAGCATTCTATCAAAGACGGTGAACGCAAATAGGACCGATTGGTCAAGGAAACTAGATGATGCTCTATAGGCATACCGTACAGCTTACAAGACCCCTATCGGTACATCCCTTATCGGTTAGTCTTCGGAAAAGCGTGCCATTTACTCGTAGAAATCAAGCATAAGGCTATGTTGGCCTCAAAAAGATTAAACATGGACTGGGCGGAGGCCGGAGCTCTACGGCTGGCACAGTTAAATGAAATGGAGGAATTCCGTCTTCATACTTATGAGAGTGCAGCAGTATATAAAGAGTGAATGAAATTCGTCCATGACAAAAAGATCTTGAAAAGAGAGTTTAAGGCAGGGGATCTGGTATTGCTGTTCAATTCAAGACTAAAACTATTTTCGAGGAAACTGAAGTCTAAAATCTGGACCATTTAAAGTTGTTGATGTCTCACCTTTTGGAGCTGTTGAATTAGCATTGAAGGATGGGCTCCGAACTTTCAAGGTTAATGGGAAAAGAATCAAGCACTACTTAGGAGCGGATGGAGAGAAACATTTAGTAGAGCAGCTGGCTCTAAAGGATGATCCAATCCCAACCACTGAATGATTGCAGAGGCATCTTAGCCTCGTCGTGCCGCGACGTTAAATCAAGTGCTTCATGGGAGGCAACCCATGTGTGGTATCATTTGCTTTTGTTTGTGTTGTATTTTTATTTAGAATTCAATATCACATTTGTACTTAGGGCTATTTGAAGGGTTTTAGAATGCAGGAATGTGACGAAAGGGCACAGGAATTGAAGAGGAGTGCTTGAAACTGTAGAAAAACATCAAGGTGAAAAATGCTGCACAAATGCGATCGCATTTGAGATATGCGAATCGCATTTGTGCCGCAAACTGAAGCAGAAACTTGAGTAAACATATCTGGCATAAATGCGACGAAGCTTAATAGTTTGCGGTTCGCGTTTAAGTTATTGGAACCACATTCTCACTGCAAACAGAGACAGAGAATTCATCTCAAAAGTCTGATATAAATGCGGTGAAAACTCCTATTATGCGGTTCGTATTTCCATTATGCGAAACTTTAATCATCGTATAATTGCCAGGTACGTGTTCGCATTCCCTCCTTTTCTAAATCCTTCAATCTAAGTATATAAAAAAAACACACACACACAAAAACAAACAAAAAGAGAAGAGAAAACGGCAACAGAGAAAGACCTTCGACGAACATCATCGGAAAATTAAAAGTGCAAGTTCACCAAACATCAAAGAGTTGATTCACAGTTGTTCTAAGACCTACAATCTTCTTCACAAGGTACGTTCATCCTTTACTCCATGTTAAATTTTTATTTCGCAGGATTAGGATTAATGTTTCATTGAAGTTTTTCGATTATTTGGGATGGAAGATAGAAATCTAGGGTTTTCTTGCTTGAGGGATGAATATACTTGTATATTTTAAAGTATTTGCGGTCCACAAAATCAAAATGTGGGCCGCACTTTAACCGCATCCCTAAACCCTAGGTATCTGAGGAAGACAACATATGCGGTGATTCTGCGATCGCATAATCGATATGCGGACCGCAGAGCCACCGCAAACATAGCCAGAACATTTGGTTAGCACTGGTGAACTCTGCGGTGAATATGCGATTGCAAATCTCGCTTTGCGACAAGTATGCGATCGCATTTGTGTGTAACCAACAGGCTTATGCTTGAAGACAATCTACGATGGATTTGCGATTCGCATAGTGTTTATGCGATTCGCAGAATCCACCGCAGAATGCCCTCTACCTGTCACACATAAGAATGCGACGTGTTTGCGGTTCGCATAGTGGTTATGCGACCGCAAACCATGCCACATTTCTATAATTCTTTGGTCAATTTTCCTGTTTTGCTTTTCTCAAATGATGATAATGTCACTTACATCTCCCACGTATGCAGATATGGCAGCCAAAAAGCACTCCGCAAAGAGAAGGCCATCATCCGATTCTACCTCAGCACAACCCAAACGGGCAAGAGTGGAATCAACTGTACCTAACACCTCCCAGTCTGATGAGGAGGACTGCGTACCGGAAGTTGATTTAGTGGCTGAGGCCCGAAGGAAACGAGGTGATGACCTTAGATTCGATTTGGGGTTGAAGGTTCAAGATCCTTGTTCGGGGAATGGCTCACAAAGAGAAGAATCTTGGGGGAGAAAAAGTTAAGCTTGAAGGGGCTACAGGACCAGTACCCTCATATTCTCGAAAACATCAAAACGAGAAGATGGGAGTACTTCACTACGGAACCCAAGGAATATAATGAGTCAATGGTCCGGGAATTCTATGTGTCTTACGGAGCTTCACGAACAGGGTATCATAGACGCAACAGAATATTCACCGGCATCGTCCACGTTCGGGGTAAGGCTGTGTTTTGTGACAGTGAGCATATCAATGAACTTTACTTCCCCGACTGGGAATCAAGCACAGCTGAGTACGATGCAAAGTACTCCAACAGAGAAAATGAACGTGGATGGATAGCGTCCGTAATTGCTAAAGGGACTCCTTCCTGGATCAACCCTGGAAAGAAAATTTACAAAGAAGACCTCACAAGGGAGGGCAAATATTAGCTCAACTTCGTCACCTCCCATTTAATACTTTCCAGGAATGATACAGATATCAGCATTGAGAAGGCACTTCTTATTGCGTGTATTATGACGGGTATTAAAATTGATGTGGGGAGTCTTATCTTCCAGTAAATTGGCATCCGGGCTACGCAGCGGGCCACATCACTTCCCTTCCCGAGTTTGATCACAACTCTCTACCAAGAGGTGAATGTTCCTTTCTTACCACAACAAGACAAACTCGGTAGGTCTACGAGAGATATTGATATTACTCGTATAAGTGATTCGGTTGCCCCACCAGTGACCCCAATTGAGGACATTGACTCCCAGAATCTCCTGTCTCCCTAAGGTCCTGACACCTCCACTGCTGCTGAAGAAATGGCACCCCCATCTACCACAGGTCCATCTGCCTCACAATTGCCAACCATTTCAAGACTCGGTCTAATTGCACATCACGCAAATTCTAAGGTAGACCAACTCTTGAAGACATTGCCCCACCTGATTAAACAAGCCCTGACTCCGATGCAAACGTCGGTCACCGCTCTCCAACAACAACAATTACTGTTCGGAGATAGGTTGAACAAGCTTAAGTCTAGGGTTGAACAGATTGAATGAGGTGAGGTGAGGGGTTTACCCCAACTGCGGGAGGAAGTAAAATCCATGATGACCGATTTCCAGAAGATGAAAAATTTGGAGTTCGACATATCATCTCTCCTCCCTAACATGGGTGACAAGGGTGCTGACAGTGCTGCACCAGATTTGGGCCTGGACTTCACGACACTAATGGCAGACATCGCACCTTCGTCTGCTAAAGTGTCTTAGCCTCCCGCTCCTACATTATAGGTACATCTTACTGATGAGGAGACATCGGAGCAGTCATCAGAATTCGAAGGGGACGAATCAGAGGAGGCCAGCTCAGGGTCCGATGAGGGTGCAGACCCTAGGGAAAAGGGCAAAGCAATTGCTGTGCCAACTGCGGAGGAGGAACAAGAGCAAGTAGACATTGAGAAGTCCATTCAGCAATCTCTAGCAGAAGTGGCTGCCAGGGCAGACTCGTCAGCCACACGGCCACCAGTGGGAGAAGCTAGCAGCTCAGTGGCTGCACCACCTGCTCCAGACCAGTCCCACACCCCTCCTACAGCTCCAAAGGAGACCTAGGCTACCACATCTCTTCGCGAAATCACGCCCCCAGGGAGCCCCTTTTACTCTATATTTCTTTTTATGCATTGAGGACAATGCATGTTTTAAGTTGGGGGTGGTAGCCTTATATCTGTGTATTTGTTTAGTTGATGTATTTTTGGGCATGTTGAGTGACATTTGATAACTGTACATTATGTAGTAATGATTAATGATTTATGTATATATGCTGTTGTAATTAAATAGTGAGTAAAATTAAGTTCCTCAATAAAATCCCCTTATTTTTTTTTTCTGCCGGGTTCTTTTTCAAGGGTGTAATAGTAGAACCGGGCCTATGAATATGAGATATATTGACCGGGATGGTAAATTTGTTAAGTATTAAGTATGTAAATCTGTGTGAAGATTTGATCCTTGTTAACAAATCAATTACGTGAATTTGAGGCTCACTCGGTAACTCTAGGTCTACTTAGAATCGTGTATGTATACACGAGGAAAGCCTTGAGTAACCAAATATGAACTCTAAAGTTGTAAATTATGTTAACCGAACAGTGTGTGTGCCAATGTGTGTGAGCTCCTTGTTTAGATAGTTCTTGTGTTCACTTCTGCCATCTAGAACTTGCCCGGTTGGTTTTTCGACGCCTAGTATATGTACACTGAGTTAGAGAGATGATCTTAGGCTTTCTTTGATTATTTATGAAACCTTTCTAGCCTTTTCAGCCTACCTGTGCATAATTAATATCACTAGTACCCTATTTGAGCCTTTTAGCCTTTTTCTTGGCCTCCGCATTACAAACTTGGCCCATTCATAAAATATGATTTCTTTTGAACTCGTTCCTCCTTGAACATTGAGAACATTGCTAAAAGTTTAAGTTGGGGGTGTGGGTCAACATGGAAATGGGCAAGGCTGTGAAATGAAGGTGGGAACCCGTACCTCAAAGTGCTCATGTGAATTTATGAAAGCTCCAAAAAGAGAGAGAAAAAGAAAAAAAAAATTTGTGTTGTCATAAATAGTTATGTATGTATTGGCAATAATGGAGCTTGGGAATAGAATAGAGAGGTATGCAAGGTGGGTCCAATGTGGGAACTTAACGCTATTAAGGCTATGAGGTCGAAATTACAAGCTTAAATATATATCCTACCCTTCCTTAAACTGAAATTACAAGCTTACAAAGTCCTTATGTGATCTCCAACCGAGTGTTCTGATAACTAGGTGATGAATTAAAATAAGGGCAAGCCTATGGTATGGCATGTGGTGACACTTGAAATTTTGTTCTGAGAGTGAGTGTACTTGCACTTTAGTCCCTTTGTATTGCTATGATAAATATCGTGAGAATGGGACTTTCTTTTCAGTGAGGGCACATACATTGCTAGGTTGATAGTAAGTTGAGCTTTGAGTAAGGCATAAGTGTATTCAACTGAAGGTAGCCTTTAGTTACTTTGTTGAGGCTCAAAGTTCACTAACTGATTGGTTGTGCTTGAATATATTGATGATTCAAGGAGAGTACAGTACTCAAAGAGTTATACTTGAGATACTAACAACAAACACCGTCCACAGTCAGTATTGTTTCATGTTTGATAAGTGGAGTCTAGACTAGGATAGTATCGTTTTAGTTGCTTGAGGACAAGCAAGAGTTTAAGTTGGGGGTGTTGATGTGCCGGGTAATTTCGGCACATTTTGATATTATTTGCTTAAAGTTTGACTTGTTTTAGTTGCTAATTCTCATGATACTTATGTAATTTTAGTGTATTTGCAGCATATCGAGTGTAAGGACCAAGAAGTACGGAAAAGAGTTCAAAAAGCCAGCTGAAGACAAGAAAAGAAGTTAAGAGCATCGCATATGCGAGTACGCGATCGCAAACAGAAAATTCGAATCGCATATTCTACAAGTAGATCGCAGACAAAGATAGAACTCTAGGCCAATCTTCATGACGAGAATGCGATCGCAAATGCGACCGCAAAACAGGAATGCGAACCGCGAAATAACAAGGTGAAATCGCAAACACAAATAGAGTTTTGGGTGAAAATCAGAGTGGAGAATGCGATCGCATATCGCGATCGCATAATCAACATGCGAATCGCGAATCAAAACGCGATGAGAGCAAAACTTTCTGGTGGAATTTGCGACGGGCGATGATGATCTGCAGTCCACATTTCTGTTCTGCGACATAAATGCGGTCCGCATTATTACCACAGGGGCAAATCAGACCGAAATTCATCTCGGGTTTTGGGCCTCTATAAATAGGTTTTATAGGATTTTGTGAAAGGAGTCTTGTCACAATTTAGAGTACAAAGTACAGCAATTGATTATTTTGAATTCTTAGAAGCTTTTGGGGATCAAATACCTTCTATTTTTGTAAGATGATATCAATTACTCTTCGTTATTTTTTAATTATCAGCATGTGTAGCTAAACTCAAACGCTGAGGTTGTGAACCCTAGATGGGTAGAATGTTGTTGAGATCTTGATATTGAATCTGATTTCGAAGGAAGCTTGATATTTATTTATCTCTTGTTCTTCAATTAATCGTTAGTGGTTGCAAACATTAACGAACGCCAATTAACTCTATCTTATCTTGGAAAAGTGAGATAGAATTTGGTAGAAATAAATAACAAAGACTCAAGGCTTTAAACCTTGTTTAATAAAATCACTTAGGAATAAGTAGGTTTTAATTTGGCATTTAATTGGTTGTTCTTAACATAACTCTTTTGTATTCGGGAGAATCGTAGAGAGGATACATTATCCAATTATTGGGAAATATTGGATAGTAAATTAAACATCAACTGCATATCAATAAAGGTATTCAATATTAATATCAAGAATATTCTACTACATTAAGGGGGACACAACCTTGGTTTCTTAAATTTATATTTTTCACATTCATACTATCAAAATTAGTTTTCAGTTTTCGTTTACTTATACATTCAACACTCCTTTATTCTATTTGACGTACTTGATAGAATTACGACTTAGTCAAGTATTACATTAATTAGATAATAGTTTCACACCTATTCCCTGTGGGATTCGACCCCAACCTTGTTGGATTATTATATTTGACATCGACCGCTTACACTATTATTAAGGTGTAATTTGAGCGAATCAACCACCAATCTAAAATAGCTTCACCTTGGTAGAATTCTCTATGATAGACAAATATGAAGCAAATAGATAAAGAAAACAATTATAGCAGACTGTATTTTTATATATTGATCATTGTTTTTCTGATGCCTTTTACAATTATGCTGCCCTTTTATATAGGGAGGGGAATGAATCTTATACAAGTTAAAAAATCCATCTACAAGGTAAAATATCCCTTGAATTACTGACTTCAACGTCTTGCTGATTTCCGCCGTGATTCCTGCCGAGATACTTACGCATCACGATTTCTAGTCCTTCTGTTACGCAAATCTGATAATTTTACCCTAGGGCGTTTTACCCTAATTGACCTCAACGATCTCGTGTCGGTCACCATGGCTTCGAGTTCCATTCCGATGACGTCCGGTCTCGACCTTCATTCCTTGATGTCTCGATCCCGGCCTATCGAGCAGTGATTTTAATCGGCTTCGATTTTACGGTAGAGAAGGCTTCTTCTGTTCCGGGCAGGGGGGAATCGGTCACTAGATACATTTGTTCGATTACGAACAAAATCATCGACAGGGTGAAGGAATATTGCAACTGGGTTGGTAAGGACGTGGTTGTTCCCACGCTGGAAGAGGCGATTACCACCCACGTGGAAGGCTATTTGAGTGTTTACACTTATCCCTTCACGTTGGGCCCTTTGGACCCCATCATCGTCGCCTTTTGTAAAAGGTATGATGCAACGCTGGGTTAGATTCACCCCTCTGTTTGGAGAATAGTCATTCTCTTCCACTTTTTTGTAAGTAAGATCCACGGGCACCCCTTCACGCTCGATCATCTCCTGCGCTATACAGTCCCCGAATCTTCCGAGGGGGATTAATAAAACTTGCTCGCCGGGCAAGTAAAGCCCCCTTCTCGAGCATCGACGAGGATAGGTATCGAGGTTGGATGAGCCGATTTGTTTGAATAAAGACATCGTACCTGATTCCCGCCCAAGACGAGTCGTTCCTTGAGAAGTGGAACATGAACCGTAAGTGCTATCCTCCTATTTCAATTTTTTCGGTGTTTTTCCTTTATTATCTCACTAACCGACTTCACATGTGTAGTTGTTTCTCGAACGCCGGCTGCGATTATGCACTTGAAAGAATGGGTCGAGAAGGTGGTGTCTCAAAGGACCTATTCGGAGTGTGCCTGGTGCGAGATATCGAAGGGCCGATGTGAGGCAAAAAATCATGGTGAGACCGATAGCGTTTAAATTCTACGCCTTATGTTATCGGTAATGCTGCTGACTTATAACTTACTTCACTCTTCATTTGCAGGTCTATCGAAGGATGTGGAATTGAGGCTAGCGTCCCCTGGTAGAGAGATTCCCTGCCATCCCCCTGCCCCAGAGCAGGAGAAGGAGAAAAAGAGAAAAGAAGCCCCCAATTCTTCTGGGCCCGAGAGGAAGAGGCTAAGGAAAAGAATAGCTCACAAGCCCAAAATCGCGGACTTAGCTTATCAATTGGACGACGAGTCCGAGGAAGACGAAGACCTCAAACTTTTGGGCAGCGAGCCCTCTCGGGCAGTCCCCGAGCAGAGGGCCGATGAAACTCATCTTCATCGAGTAGAGGACCCCGAGATGGGGGCGAGAACTGGGGCTTCTGCCGATGCGAGAGAGGCGACGCAGGGAATCTCGGGCCCCCCAGAAACAATGGACTCCCCTTCTTTCTCGGAGTAAACTTTTAACGAGGCCCGAGCCGCAAAAGCACATTCCCCGAGCAAAGGCCCTATACCGAAAGGACCTTTCCAAGGTTTTTTCGACGGCGTTGAATCGGCGGATACTTTTGGGCTTGAAGTGCCGAGGAAGAGTCCCTCCACTAGAACGAGCAGGGCATCTTTCCGTCCAAAGCTGGTCGATAGATTCCCTGCTCCGAATTCAGATCCTGATCGGAAGCGGATAGTCAAGTTTGTCATTCTTGAAGACGCTAGGGACCTTTCTGCACCTGTGGGGGTGGCTCGTTATCTTCGGTGTTTGGTAATCGAAGAAGATCAGACCGTGATAGACGAGGTGGATGTGCCCTGCCTGTTCAACGGGGCTCAACAAGTATTAAATAAAGTAAGTTTCTGATAAACCTTGTCTTGTTTTCGTCATTTTGCATTCCAAACTTCGACTAACTGTCATATTTTCTCTTGTACTTGTAGGCCTCGGTGCTTCATCATGAGGCTTTTCTTCGACAAATGGAAGAGATGGCGCGTCGTGAGCAGCTCGAAGGGGAAATGTCGACCCTTCGGGCCGAACTGGACTACGTGCATAGAGAAAATTCCGGCTTAATCGATCAGATGGGGCAACAACTCGACCAAATAAATCGATTCCGATCCGAGGCAAGTGAGGCCAAAGCAAAAATTAATGAATGGAGAACCAGGACCGATCTGCTGACTTCCGAAAAAGAGGCCCTCCAAGCTCAAATGGTTTCTTTGGAAAATCAATTATCGGAGGCAAAAGAGAATATCGGGGCTCTAACTAAGAGCACCGATATGCTTCAATCCAAAGTCGAGACGTTCACTTCGGATCGTGAAATTTTGGTCAACAAGCTGCAATCAGCAAAATCGGAGGTTGCTGCATCCAAGGCTGAGGTCGATGAGTTAGTAGCCCAATACAGGGCCGATGCCGAGGCTGCTCAGGAACAATCAAAGATTTTGGTCGAATATACCAAGTGCCAAACCCGCCTATCTGTTCTTGAAGAGTTACAAGCTCGGGGATTTGATCTATCAGCCGAGATCGATGATGCCAAAAAGATCGAAGTCGAAGCCAGAAAACAAGCCTTCCCAGAAGAAGAAGAAGACTCCGAGAATTCTGAATAAAGCGCCTCTCTTGGATAAGTTTTTTTTTAGAAAGTCTCCATTTCTGTAAACACACTTTGTTCATATATATAAAAGTCTTCTTTTGTTTCCATTCCTTGCTGACTTATTTTGATTCTCTGTACTAGAACCGATGGTTCAACTTGGTGACTTTTCTGTTCTTCAGGCTTAGTTTAGACTTAGCCAATTTTAGGATATGCTTTAGCAGATTTTACCTTTCTTCGATCGATTGGGTAAGGCCTTAGCCTCGAAAAGATCTGGGGTTTGCCACAATAGGTCTTGCTTCCCTTCGAGTTTCATTAATTCGATGCGGCCTTGACCTTTCAAGAAATCGGGGTTTGCCTTAACAGGTCATACTCCCCTCTGAGTTTCATTAACTTGATATGGGCTTAGCCTTTTAAAAAATCAGGGATTGCCTTAACAGGTCTTACTCCCCTTTGAATTTCGTCAATTCGATACGGCCTTAGTCTTTTAAGAAATCGAGGATTGCCTTAACAGGTCTTACTCCCCTTCGAATTCGTCAGTTCGATACAGCCTTAGCCTTTTAAGAAATCGGGGTTTGCCTTAGTAGGTCTTATTCCCCTTTGATTAAATTTGATTTTCGGATGAAACTCCGAGCAATATTAGTTTTTGATCGAACAACAAAAATCGAAATGGCCCTTGGGCTCGGAGATAGGATATCGGTGCAAAAGAACTTTCATTAGCATTCAAGTGCTTGTACAATTTTCTTAGGGGATAGATCAATCTATTTGGGTACGGTTCTTTTGACCGTTTGACCCTTAGATCGATTCCTACTGATCTATGAGAAGTCCCCCCGAATTAAAGTAGCTAAGGGTCTTCTGATATTTATGGTCAATCGAAGTTTACCACCGAACATTGTTGTCTTCGATATGCGACCAATCTAAGTTAGCACGTTTTCTGGTTGCCTTATTAAAAACCTTGCTGTAAAACCCAATTTGGGACAAAACCAGTCGAAGGGAAAAAGAGTGCAACGCATGCTTTCAGTCCTAATGCCCTGTGGTTTCCGGCTTGAGGCTACTTCACTTGATACCTGCTGGTGTTAGTAACATAAAACATATAAACGAAGAATAAAAGATCATACCTCAACCATAGCATCGTTTCAAGTGGTTTATGTTCCAATTGTTCAGCAGCTGTTTTTCGTCCATTGTTCCAAGCTTGTATGATCCCTTTCCGGTGATCTTTAAGATAGAGTAAAGCCCTTCCCAGTTCGGCCCTAACTTCCCTTCGTTTGGGTCTCGAGTATTGGGTGTGATTTTTCTGAGCAGTAGGTCCCCGATGTTGAAATGTTGAAGATGTGTTCTCAGGTTGTAGTACCTTTCAATCTTTTGCTTTTGGGCGGCCAATCGATCAAGGGCTGCTTCCCTTCTTTCATCCAATAATTCCAAATTGGTATTCATAGCTTCGTAATTTGATTCCTCGGTTGCATAGCGGAACCTGATACTCGGTTCGCCTACTTCGACTGGTATCAATGCTTCAGCACCGTACACTAGGGAGAAAGGAGTGGATCCGGTGCTGGTTTTCTTGGTTGTGCGATACGCCCATAGGACTTCAGGCAATATCTCTTTCGACTTCCCCTTTGTGTCAGTTAATCTCTTTTTGAGATTTCGAAGTATGGTTTTGTTGGTCGATTCAGCTTGTCCATTGCCGCTGGGGTGATAGGGCGTCGATAGGATCCTTTTGATCTTATTATCCTCGAAGAACTTCGTCACTTTGCTGCTGATGAATTGCTTCCCATTATCGCACACGATCTCCGATGGCATCCCAAATCGGCAGACGATGTGATCCCAAATGAACTTGATCACTTCCTTTTCCCTAACCTTCTCGTATGCCTGCGCTTCAACCCATTTGGAGAAATAGTCAGTCATAAAGAGAAAGAATTGAGCCTTACCTGGTGTGTATGGGAGAGGGTCGACGATGTCCATTCCCCATTTCATGAATGTCCACGGCGACAAGACCGAATGCAACATCTCCCCAGGCTGGTGGATCATCGGTGCGTGCCTTTGGCACTCGTTACACTTGCGAACGAACTCCTTTGCATCTTTTTCCATATCGATCCAATAATAGCCAGCTCAGATTATTTTTCGAACCAAGGATTCGACGCCGGAATGATTCCCGCATGTGCCTTCGTGTATTTCCCTTAAAATATACTCGGTGTCACCCGATCCCAAACATATCGCGAGGGGGCCACCGAATATCCTTCTAAATAGGGTTCCGTCATCGGATAAACAGAACCGAGTTGCCTTTGTGCGCAATGTTCTCGATTCTTTTGGGTCTGATGAGAGCTTACCGGAGCTGAGATACTCTATATACCTATTCCTCCAATTCCAGGTCAAACTTGTTGAATTGATTTCGGCATGGCCTTCCTCCACCACCGACCTCAAAAGCTGTACGACCTTCTCGGACTCGATCTCGTCATCTTCGACCGATGATCCCAAATTGGCGAGGGCGTCAACCTCACTGTTTTGCTCTCGGGGTATGTGTTGCGAGGTCTATTCTTTAAACCTATGCAGTGTGACTTGAAGCTTGTCCAAATACCTCTGCATTCGTCCTTCCCTGACTTCGAAAGTTTTGCTAGCTTGATTTACCGCAAGGAGGGAATCACACTTGGCTTCGATTATCTCCGCTCCTAGGCTTTTGGCCAGTTCTAAACCTACAATCATAGATTCATACTCCGCTTCGTTGTTAGTTAATTTTACAGTCTTGATAGACTGTCGAATCGTATTCCTAGTTGGGGGCTTTAGCACGATACCAAGCCCCGATCCCTTCGCGTTCGAGGCGCCGTTTGTGAACAGGGTCCACACTCCCGAAGGAGTCCCCGATTTGGTCATTAATTCTCTTTCGACCTCGGGTATTAGCGACGGCGCAAAATCGGTGACGAAATCTACCAATATTTGAGACTTAATTGCAGTTCGAGGCCGATATTCGATATTGTACCCGCTTACTTCAATAGCTGCTAATCGGCTGGATAGCTCGGGCTTATGCATTATGTTTCTCAATGGGTAGGTCGTTACGACGCATATGGGATGGCATTGGAAGTAGGGTTTTATTTTCCTGGAGGCACTCAATAAAGCGAGTGCTAATTTTTCTAAATGAGGGTATCTAGTTTCAGCCTCGCCTAATGTTCTACTAACGTAATAAATAGGAAACTGCGTACCTTGTTCTTCTCGAACAAGGACCCCACTTACCGCTACTTCTAAAACGGCAAGGTAGAGGTACAGTCGCTCCCCTGTTTTTGGCATATGCAGCAAAGGTGGGCTAGACAGGTACCTCTTAAGCTCTTCTAACGCACGCTGACACTCCGGAGTCCACGAGAAATTGTTCTTCTTTTTTAACAGGTTGAAAAATCGGTGACTCCTATCGGATGATCTCGAGATAAATCGGCCCACGGCTATCCGGCCTGTCAGCTTTTGCACGACCTTTACATTATCTACGATTGTAACGTCTTTGATAGCCTTGATCTTCTCTGGGTTGATTTCTATTTCTCGACTCGAGACCATGAAACCGAGGAATTTGCCCGAGCCCACACCAAATGCGCATTTCTCATGGCGTTGTTTTTCGAACATTTGATTTACTAGGCGTTGGTAGGTGGCCCCCGCATTTTTTAACTCGAATGGCACCACGTTATAACAGTATGTATCATACTTAGTGATGAAGGATGTTTTTTCCTGGTCATCCGGGTCCATTCGTATTTGGTTATAGCCAGAGTAACCATCGATAAAGCTAAGGGTCTCATGGCCAGCGGTAGCATCGATCATGCGATCGATGTTGGGTAAAGGAAAAGAATATCTAGGGCAAGCGTTGTTTAAATCCTTATAATCTATGTACATTCTTAATTTATTTCCCTTTTTAGGGACTACTACTACGTTTGCTAACCATTCTAGGTATTTAACTTCCCGAATGGACCCTATTTTTAAAACCTTAGTAACCTCATCCTTGATGAACGCTTGTTTGACTTCGTATTGAGGCCTCCTTTTTTGTTTGACCGGCCGGAATTTCGGATCGATGCTTAGTTTGTGGGTCGTTATCTCCGGTGGTATACCTGTTATGTCGAGATGGGACCAAGCGAAGGAATCTTCGTTAGCTATAAGAAAGTGTATGATTTTTGTCCTGAGCTTGGAACTTAGGCTAGAGCCCAGGTATACCTTTCGATCTGGCGAGTCTTCTCAGAGTGAAACTTGCTCGAGCTCCTCGATTGTTGATTTGGTTGCATCGGACTCATCGGGGCCAACGAATGACCTGGGGATTCCGTATTTGTCATCTTCGAGATGCTCTTGTTCACCTTCGTTTGTCGAAGGTGCTACCTGTGATTGCTATTTGACCCTTTGCGGAGGAGCTGCTGGTACCAGTATTTCTTCCTCTACTGCAAACATCTCTTTCACAGCCGGTTGCTCCCCGTAAACTGTTATAATCCCATTGGAGGATGGGAATTTTAGCACTTGGTGTAGTGTTGAAGCTACCGCCCTCATATCATGGATCCACGGTCTCCCGAGCAGGGCGTTGTACCTCATGTCTTCGTCGATCACGTAGAATTTTGTTTCTCGAATGGTATCGGCAGTGTTTACTAGTAATGTTATTTCGCCTTTGGTCGTTTTGCACGCCATGTTGAATCCATTGAGCACCTGAACTGCAGGGACAATTCGGTCTGTCAGCCCGAGTTGTTCTATAACCCATGATCGGATTATGTTGGCCGAACTACTAGGATCGACCAGTACGCGCTTTACCTTCGTCTTGTGTACAAGCACCGATATCACTAACGTATCATTATGAGGTTGCATGATTCCTTCTGCATCTTCTTTGCTGAAATATAAGATTCCCTCCATCGCATAATCCCGAGTGCACTTTTCCCGGGTGATGGATATCTTAGTGCGCTTTAGTACCTGACCTTGGGCGCATCTACTCCGCCGATGATCATATTAATTGTGTGCTGTGGCTCCTCCTGGTTCACGTGCTTATTTCTTGTTCCCATAATGATTTTTGGCTCGGTTGCTCAAAAACTCTCGAAGATGCCCATTTTCGAGCAACCGTGACACCTCCTCTCTTAACTGACGACAGTCTTCTGTCCTATGCCCATGTGTACCATGATATTTGCATATCAAACTGGGGTCTGTTTGGGCAGGGTCCGATTGCAGCAGTCGAGGCCACTTAGTGTCCTTAATACGATTGATATCCGACACGAGAGTAGCCACATCGACGTTGAAGTTGTACTCCGATAGCCGCGGTGCTTCTCGATGACCGGTAGTTCTCTCGAAGTTGTTTCTCACCATGGGTCCTCGGTTGTTCCGATCATGATCGTTCCTTCTTTCGCATCTCGGGGAGCCCTGCCTTGCTGCAATGACTTTCCTGTCCCCAGGATATGGTCGATGCCTATCTTTGCTCGATCTCGGTTCCCGATAAATATCCCTTCGAACCTATCATGAGTTCTGATGGGGTAAATCGATCCCGAAGGGGCTCCAAGTTGGTCATCCTCGACTCTGATCTGTATGGGGTCGAATTCGATCGCTTGCATAGGGAATATCGGGTTCGAATTCTTATGACTGGTGTCGGTTGTGTATATCTGCCCATGTGGCGGCCGCATATTCAATCAAGTTCTGTTTAAGTTGCTGCGAAGCCATTGAACTTCGAGCGTTGAGTCCTTGGGTGAAGGTTTGTACGGCCCAATCGTCAGTAACCGGTGGCAGGTCAGTCCGTTCCATCTGAAAACGAGATACAAATTCCCTGAGCATCACGTTATCCTTTTGCCTAACTTTGAATAGGTCCGATTTCCGCGTCTCCACTTTGATAGCGCCTGCATGTGCTTTTACGAAGGTATCTGCAAGCATAGCAAAAGAGTCGATGGAATTAGGGGGCAAGTTGTCATACCAAGTCATGGCCCCTTTTGACAAGGTTTCTCCGAATTTCTTCAAGAGAACGGACTCGATTTCATCATCTTCTAAGTCGTTTCCCTTTATGGCGCATGTGTACGCTGTCACATGCTCGTTTAGATCGGTTGTCCTGTTGTATTTGGGGATTTCCGACATGCGAAATTTCTTCGGTATGGGTTTTGGAGCGGCGCTTGACGGGAAAGGTTTCTGCTCAAATTTCTTGGAATCTAAGCCTTTCAATATCGGGGGTGCTCCTGGGATTTGATTCACCCTCGAATTGTATGTCTCCACCTTTTTGTCATTGGCCTCGATCTTCTTTTCGCTAGACGCGACTCGTCTGGTTAGTTCCTCGAGCATCTTCATGATCCCGGAGTTCGCCCTCGATCCGCCTACGCTCGGTTCTCCTGCGATTGGTTCATTTCAGGGATGGTTCCCCGAGAAGGGCCGGCCTCAACCTTATTCGAAATTTGGCTCCAATTTTGCAGTTGAGCAATGGCCGCTTGCTGGGCTTGCAACATGTTGAAGATCATTCTGAGGTTAATCCTGTCCCCTTTGTCGTTTTGGGGTCCCTGAGTTGTTGATCGGTGTTCTCTACGAACATTGTTTGATGGGTCAGTAGTTCGATCCACATCGACCGCCATTTGTGAATTAGCGTCGACTGGAACTTCATCACCGGGCGCTACGTTGTTGTTTTCACCCTGGTGGTCAAACTCATCATCGACGTACAGAGGCACAGATTGTGAATGTGACATGGTTGTATTGTAACCTGAAATAAAAAATACTCCACAGAACAAGTGTAAGATAATTTGTGTGACAGAAAGTTGTATCAAACGCTCACTATTATCCTCAGCCCCACCGTGGGCGCCAAACTGTTTACCCTTAGCTTCGGATAACAATTAAATTTTTACGTGGTTTTAAGGACACGTGACTTGGTTTGATACAAATAAAAGATAAATAAAAATAGAGACTAATACAGTAAGTAAATTGAGAAAGAATGCAAACCACCAATCTAGAATAGCTTCACCTTGGTAGAATTCTCTAAAATAGACAAATATGAAGCAAATAGATAAATAAAACAATTATAGCAGACTGTATTTTTGTATATTGATCGTTGTTTTTTCTGATGCCTTTTACAATTATGCTACACCTTTATATAGGAAGGGGAATGAGTCTTATACAAGGTAAAAAATCCATCTACAAGGTAAAATATCCCTTGAATTACTGACTTCAACGTCTTTGCTGATTTCCGTCGTGATTCCCGCCGAGATACTTACGCATCACGGGATTTCCGGTCCTTCTGTTACGCGAATCTGATAATTTTACCCTAGAGCGTTTTACCCTAATCGACCTCAACGATCTCGTCTCGGTCACCATGGCTTCGAGTTCCGTTCCGATGACGTCCGGTCTCGACCTTCATTCCTTGATGTCTCGATCCCGGCCTATCGAGCAGTGATTTTAATCGACACCAGCCGTACGAATTCGAACCCGATATTCCCTATGCAAGCGGTTGAATTCGACCCCATACACCCACAAGGCCCAAATAATTGACTAAGTCATGGAGCTCAACTCTGGAATACTAATACAACAGCTTGGGTATAGCTCGAAACGTAACAAGAATGGGAAAAATAAAGATAAGAGCTGATACTGCCTACACGAACTAGTGGATGGCTCATCTCAACTAGAAAGACTGGTACTGAACAGAATAACTATTCAGCATTCGGGTTACCTTCAGTAGGACCTGCACAACACAATATCCATGAGTTTAAAAGACCTAGCAACATTAGTGACACGCCTTTTCATCTTACCCTTAGGATATGTCCTTAGAAAATGCTGGTAGTGAATAAAAAGCAATAAAGGCATACAAGTATACAACTGAAACATGTATCATAGATAGATAAAGACATGCTGTTATTAACGTTTATAAACTACTAATAACTCCTAGTAAATACTTAGTTTTTCTACTAATAACTACTGGTAACTACTATGGTGCATTAGGTCCGCCAACCCACATGTCTCTTCTCTATCATTGGAGCTTTCATTGCTTTTCTGACCTACCTGACGCGGTGCATCAACACCTGTCTTACTCGGTAATAGCTTGGTAATGCAGAGCCGCTATAATTGAGGTGACATATCATGCCCCAAGCAGTAACTGATGCTATGCATTCAGTAACAGATTCAAACTGCTAAGTAGATATATGAAATATCATAAGCTCTTGAAAGTATAACAAAAGTATAAATAAACATGTTGGGACCTCACGGTCTATACAAGATACTAACTAATTTAGCTCATGATTGCCCCGCAATAAAATGGATAGTTTAAATGCATACAAGCAACATATATAATACCTTTTGATGAAAAGCAAGTAATCTAAGAGTTATAGTCTCACTTGCCTTAGAACTGGTAAGCTAACCTATTTTAAATTGTCCAAAACCGCTCAAACAATTTCTCATTTACTTCAAATTTTCAAAATCATGAATAAAATGTTCAAATGAGTCTAGGATAACCATCCCCATAATTTTAGGATACTCCAAAGTTAAAGTCAACTTTCGGTTAGCTCAAAAACATATCAAAATTCAAAAGAAATTTCATGAATGCGTAATCCATTAGCCAAGAGTTCAAATCTATAATCAAGACTCCATTTTGATATCATATACTAGTCCGAATGTCCATCTTATCTCTTTCTAAGTTTAGGCCAAAAATATCCAATGTTAGCCTTTATAACTTCATGATGTTATTGCTCAAATCTTATAAAATATTAGTATAATCTCAAGACTAGTATAAGGACTCAGTACCTCAACTTTTAGCTCGAATCTCCACTTTTCTGAATACTTGTGCCAAGAGCAACTTGTTCAAAATCAAATAAAATATTGCTGAAATTCGCTACATGTTATTTATATAGTTCCCTCAACGCAATCGCGGTAAGTGGGAGCTATTGCATCAAATATGGGTTGAGCTACTGTATTGGGTCGGATACATTTATGTGAAATCAGGTCGGTTACAACCATGTGACATCGGGTAGGGCATAACCTGAGGGAGTCGGAACGGAGGCAGTATGAGGTCGAACTTTCCCGGTCCGAGATTGAGAGGTCGGGTATGACAGACGGAGTAACCGAGACAGAACGATCGATATAGTTGGTCGAGGAGTACTAAGAGATTGAGGACCGGCCTCGAACCGCATATCTCGCCACTCACCGGATATTTCTCCAATAGTAATTGTTGCAACCGTCATAGCCGTTATGCCGTGATTTGAGGGGATTCTATTCCGAATTTTAGGGGATTTATCTTGTAATTAGCTATTTACCTTATTTAGAACTCTAGTTTTAGCCTATAAGATATATACTTGGTACACCATTGAGGGACAGACTCTCTCAATTTGATCATCACTTTTCTAGTTGCTTGATACCATTTACACTGTTCATACGAGGATTCCACCATTTTTCTTATTGTTCATCTCAGTTCATATCTTTACTTCTTCTTACATTTCAATCGATTTTATCATATTGTTATTTAGTATCAAATTAATTCATGGATCCTTAGCACCACGAACAAATTCAATTGTTATCCGGTTTTCAGGGTAAACAGCTACAAAGCGTGGTTGCGTCAATAAGGCATGATTGCACCAAAATTTGTTGTACTAATGCAAATGTGTTGTATACCAGATCCTGCTACGGTGCGATTACGCCTATGTGGCGCAATAGCAATGCTTTGCTGGCTTCCTTCTGCACGATTGCACCACTTGTAGTAATTTGACCGGTCGTTCCCCATTTCTCTAGTTAAGACTATCCCGAGGTTGGATTGATGATTTATGACTAGTGGGGATGAGTGGTTTGAGTTCCGAAAGATTCAGTAGTGATTTGGCACGTTTAGTTCCTAACTTAAGACTTATAGTTGGAAGAGTTGACATAAGTCAATATTATGGGTAAAGACTCCAGACTGGTCATTTGAAGCTTCCAATAGGTTTGTATAATGATTTGGCCTTGTACATATATTTGGTTTGGGTCTCGGATAGCCCGGGGTTGATTTGCACTTTTAGTTGAAAGTTGAAATTTTGAACATAAGTCAATTTAAGATTTTTTGGTTTGATGCGCAATTCTTGGTTATGTTGTTATTTTTGGTGTTTTGAGTCTTTGGGTTTGTATAAGGTATACAGACTTGTTAGATGATTGGATAGGTACCTGGGGTGTTCAGGTGAGTTTGAGGGTGGTTTTAGGAGCATTTCAGATTGAGTTAGATTGCTGGATTTCTGTTGTCAGTGTTGTGAATTATGACTACATGGATTAGATTTTGATTGCATAGAAGGAGTTTGGCCAGGGGAAATTTATGCTTCGCAATCACGTGGAGAGGTCCGCGATCATGTAGCTTTGGCAGATGGTGAAAGGCGATCGGGTGATGGCTGTTCGTGATCGCATAGAGGGTATGGCTAGTGGCCTTCGCGACCGGAGAAGGTGAGACTTGATCGCATAGAAGGAAGGCCAGCATCACTTTTGCACATAGCGATCGTGAGAGAGCAAATCGCTGGCAGGGGGATTTATTGTCCAGATTCCGGGATGTAGCTTATTTTCACCATTTTTTAGTTTTGGAGAAAAGGAGGCAATTTTGAAAAGGGATTTTAACCCAATCTTGAGGGTATGCAATTGTTATTTTATTTTGATGATATATCTTTATTTCCCATTGATTTCTACACCTAAACACATGGAATTAAAGTGTGAAATTTGAGATTTTTTTCTACAGCTTAAGAAAGTATATTTTGATGTTTTGAATACCAATTCAGACTCGAATTTGAAAACTAAATACCTATTTGGACTTGTGGGGCTATGGGTCTATGGGATTTGACCATAGACTCGGGTTTTGACCATAAGGTTCTGAGGTATCTATTTGTTGGCTTTTGATATTTAATGAAAATTGAAGCTTTATTGTTTGGGATTAGTTTAAATGATTTTATTTGACTTTGTTAAGTATTGTTTGGTTAGATTTGGGATGTTTGGATAAGAATTTCAAAGTAAATACGGTATTTGAGGATTGAAACGGTTCTATGAGGAGATAAGTCTCTTGTCTAACCTTGTTAAGACGGAATTTTCTATAAGTTTGACTTATGTGCTACATGCTACGTGATTTTGTGGTGATGTATATGCGCGGTGATGAGCATATATACGTACACTAAGGCTATACCATGTTTGGAATAGTTTTAGGCTTCTTTGTGCTTTGTTTGGTTGTGTGTTCTTTTTGTATTGTGCTCTATTTGATCGTATGACTACGTGAGACTATCTATGCATGCTAGAAATCATATTGTAGCTTATGACATTTTCTTTGGGCATGATGGGTTATTCGTGAAATTGTTCATATGTTTGATTTAGCCGTAATCATACTTTATATCATGAGCACACATCCACACCTTCACTTATTATGTCCTTGTAAATCTTATTGGCTATTTCTTGAAAATATGTATACATCCTTGGAGATGGAGATCCTGATACAGATTGATATGATTATAACACATTCAGACATTATGAGCAGATTGATATTATTATGGCACGGTGGTTATTTCCATGCGATTATTGTGATATTTTTTTAATAGCAAATAAACCACTAGGCATTATACCTTGTGGCTACTAAATAAATAACAATCCAAAATCTCAAAACCACTGTTTACAAGTTACCCAAACAGAAAGATGAAAACACCTAATCTAAATCTAATAAAGCTGTAAGTGCTAACTATTACATATGTAAAATTGGACAACTCACAACGTAAGTTGTTGTGTGTATCCACCAGCCAATTGCAAAACTTCAATGTAGCACCTCAAACGCTCTCACTAGGCGCCAATTTTTGCATTCCAACGGATATGGCAAATGTGAAACTTCAAGCAGCACCATCAACTTCTGGGGCTAATCAACAACCAAGCAGCATGCTGGAAAAAAGAGAACGGTCCACAATACCCAGAGGCTACTCTTTCCTATGTACGTGAATGTGTGCAGAGTAGGCCATATTGTATCTATGTGCTGCGTCATGATGCAAGCAGTAACCTACACATATGAATTAACCATGTAACCGAAGGTAGCTATATATACTGCTATTACATCTCCAAATTGGGCATGAAAACCTACCAATACTACTGGCTAACGTCCTAGCAATACACATAGGTCTATAAATGAGGACCCAGCCTGTAGAGCTCCAGCTTTGGACCGTCAATACCAACTGAAAAAGTCCTGCAATATGCCCCAACATACTGTAGCTATTATAAACAGTTGGGAACCAGTAGCCAATACATTGGATATACATTGTTTTATGTATAAACATTAGAGTATGTAGTACTCTTATACAACCTTCAATCTCCTGCTTGCATTTTACTCTCCATACACCATTAGAACAGTCTATAAGTAGAGTATACTAAGTAAGCAAAGGAGTCAACAAATTTACTGTAGTAATCTATTTGGAGCTTTTATTTTGGCAATCCTAACCCTCATATTAGGTGTTTGTGACTTGTCAAGGTTGAGTAATCTCCTAACTGCACTAGGAAGATCATTGTAAGAATAGAATTAAGTTGTACCTGCGAAAGAGAATACAATGTTAGCTATAAAATTTGCTACTGTATTACCCTCTTTGAACACATCTTGGAAGATCACATTGTAGTGATTCCTTATTCGCTTTATCTTCTTCACTTCTGCCCTTATGCACCACGGTGTATGCCATTCCCCTTCAATCACCTTCCTCATAACCAATGTAATCAGTCTCCAATATCAGTGGATGGAGATTATTTGCAATCACAGTACTCCAATCCTGCCATTATTGCCTTTGCCTCAGCAATAATATTGGTAGTTACCCCTATTTTCTCTGCTTTTGCATAAATAAAGTCTCCTACATGATCTCTTACACAAAATCCCAATGAACTCTTCCCAGGATTCCCTTTTAAAGCCCCACCTGTGTTACATTTATACCACGATTGACAGGACCTCTCCCATGTTACTTTTGTAGTGATTAGAATAGGTCTATATCCTTCAAAGAATTAGATCATGCCAGGCCATGTCAAAGGTATGTTGTGCAGCCAAGAGTACCTAAGTCTTGCTAAGTAACGCAAAGTTTTATTAACTTCATTAATAACTCTATTAGTAGTTGTTGATCCCCCATTTTTGCCTGTGTTTCTCTTCTTCCGTAACTCACATGTGATGATAGCCGGTGCTGCTTTAAACAAAGGTTCTAGTTTTGGACAGCACTTTGCATTCCACCAAGTACTTATTATCTGTTTTACCTGCACCATTGATGTTTTAATTCCTGCCGCGCCCAAGAATGTCCTCCAAACTTTTTCAGCAGCAGGGCTTCTCAGCAATATGTGGTCAAATGTTTCTTCCTGAGGATGTTGGCAGAACCAACATCTTGATACATGCATATAACCATTCTTTCTCCATAAATCATCTGTGGATAATTTATGCCTCCATAATCTCCATAAGAAGAATGAGATTTTGAAGGGCAAATCTTTAATCCACATATGTTTGAATTCTGGATTAGGTGTTTCCCTATGCTTAAGAATGTGCTATGCACTGGTAACATTGAACTTTCCTGTAGTCGGCATCCAATGTGGTTTGTCACATGACTTCTCACTTTCTTCAACATGAATATTGTTTTTGATATGTTCGGCTATGTTTGCAGGTGTTGCATGTTTCAGTAGCTGGTCACTCCAAGCCCTTCATTGCCTTAATTATGATTCCTCCTGTAGGTCTTCATTCATTGGAAACTCTAGAGGGACTGCATGGTAAAGTGCTCTCAATCCTATCCAGTTTTCATGCCATATATTTGTTGTTCCACTCTTCATTTCCCAAAGAATGTCGTGTTCTACTTCTTCTCTGGCATCCAACATTTGTTTCCATACATGAGAACATTGTCAAAATTGCACAAGTGTAGGTACTTGTTTTTTACAGTACTTGTTCCACATGAAGTTAGACCAGATAGTTTTAGTAGTCCTAAATCTCCACCAAAGATTTGCAAAAAGTGCTCTCGACACATCATGTAATGATCGAAAACCTAATCCTCCTTTGTCTTAAGGAAGACATAACTTTTGTCATGAAGACTAGTGCCTACTCCTTCCTTCCTCTTTGGTGCTCCAAAATAATCTTGCGAATATCTTATGTCGATGTGTCAATATGTTGGCTGGGGGATCAAGAACTGATAAGAGATGCACTGGCATGCATTGGAGGACACTAGTAATTGGTGTTTCCTTTCCTCCAAAAGATAGTAGTTTTCTATTCCAAGAGTGCAATTTTGCTTTTACCTTCTTCAGAAGATCATCATAGTAAAGTTTCCTTCTTCTTGAGTAGAAGATAGGACATCCCAAATATGTGAAGGGGAAAACTCCTCTAGCAAATCTTGTGATGTTTTCCACTTCCTGCATTAAGGCTTGTGCAATGTTGGCATGCATATAAAAGGAGCTCTTACTTTTGTTGATCTGTTGGCCTGAAATATGCTCATATCCACCAATTACTGCCATGATCTTGTGCAAAGAGTTAGGTTCAGTAGAGGAGAATATGATAGTATCATCAGCAAATGCCAGGTGGTTCAAGTGATCAGTCCACTTAGGCATGCCAAATCCCTTAAACATTGTATCATCAAACAATTTATTCAATGATCTAGATAGCAGCTCAGCTGATAATACAAATAAGGCAGGAGATAATGGATCGCGTTGCTTCAATCCCCTTGTTGACTCAAAAAAACCTGAGCTCTGCCTATTTACCAGCACAGAATACCAATTGTTAGATAGTAAGTTCCAAACCATGTTGATAAAGTGTTCAGCAAACCCCATCCTCCTTAAGACATGCAACAAATACTTCCATGATACCCTGTCATATGCGTTTTCCATGTCCAACTTAATTACAATATTAGCTGGCTTACCTCTTAACCTTAAATCCGTGACAATTTCTTGAGTAAGAAGTATATTTTCAAATATGCTCCTACCCTTCACAAATCCAGATTGATTCTGTGAGATTAGAGTTGGTAGAAGATTTTCTAGTCTGTTACGAATCACCCTGGATAGCACCTTGTTGATGAAGTTACTCAAACTTATAGGTCTTAAGTGTGAGAAGGTTTGAATTATTTGCTTTTTTGGTAGAAGAACCAAATTAATATGGGTGATGGACTTTGGTAGTGTTGCACCTCCATAAAAGTGGAGAACCATGTTGTGTATATCATAACAATTGATATCCCAACATTCTTGGTAGAATAGTCCAGTAAATCCGTCAGGGCTACTGGCACTAGCATTACCAAGTTCAAAAACTACAGCTTTAACTTCTACTTGTGTTGGATATCTACACAAGTTCTAAATTCTGCTCCATAATAACCATATCAGGTACATTTTCCAGCATTTTAAAATCCGAAGGATCTCCATCTGTGCTGAACTGATTTTGGTAAAACTCAATTGCAGCCTAAGCCATATGTTCCTAATCTTCTAGCAGTGACCATCTCCATTCTGTATTCTTTTCAGTTGCAACTTCTTCCTTTTACCATTAACATGATTATGAAAGAAATAAGTGTTTCTATCCCCCTCGGCAAACCATGTCATCCCAGCTTTTTGCTTCTAGTATTTCTCCTCTACACTTAGATATTTCTTCAATTATGCCTGAGATTTTTTAAGCGCAATCGTACTTTCAAAAGTAGGGTAATCCTCAAATAACATCTCTTTGACTTTGACAATATTTTCTTCTAGTATTGCTATTTGTCTGAAGATTTCACCTAATGTGTCTTTGCTCCTTTTAGATAGAGCCCCTTTGACCTTTTTTAATTTGTGCCTGAACATTAGCAAAAGGATCCCCTATGAAGTCTACTTCCCAATTCTGTTTCACCAAATCCTTGAATGTAGCATGTTTTGTCTAGAAGTTCAAGAATTTGAAAGGTGTGACAATATTTGTAGTATGCTCTCCACAAGTTATAAATAATGGTGCATGATCTGATCCAGTTCTGATTAAATGTTCCACCTCTATCGTAGGTAGCATATTATGAAATGTCACATTTACCAGAATACTGTCCATTCTCTTGAATATACATTTATCATTAGTTCTTCCATTCCACCATGTGAATGACTCCCTTTAAAGACTTGATCAAATAGTCCACAAGAGTTGACACAGAATGCAAAGTCCTCGTATTCAGGAGGATAAATAGGTAAACCTCCTATCTTTCCATCTTCATGTAAAACTACATTGAAATCGCTTTTTACTAACCGTGGTAGTTCCATATCAATTGCCAAGTAAAACAAAGTATCCATAGTTCCAACCTTCCCATAGATGTACACTTTGCGTACACAAAAGTCATCATAATATGTTGGCCAATGTCTGGTTGAAACATTTTAACAGTAACCTATTGATCTGTCTCCATAACTAATTCCCATTTAACTATAGCATCAAAGAACAATCATATCTTCCCATTCATGTTTCAAAAAGCACTGTCCATATTCAATCTTCTTCTATACCTTTGTATATGCTTTGCTTGTTAAAAAGGTTCTAGTAATGCAATGACAAAGAAACTATGCTCCCTTTGCATATTGATGACCCTAGGAAAGGCCTGTTATGTATTGACAAACCTAATATTCCAGATCAAAGTCTTAATCATCATTTAGTCTGTGAGGTTGCCCTCCTGGGTAAGATTCTTGTTGGTTGAAGTGATTCTCTGCTCTGAGTCTTCTTCTATGTCTTCCTACCACCACCCTTCGATGTAGTCCTAGGTGATAGGTCAGCCTCCCTTGCTACTTGTTTTAAATTCCCATCACTTGACTCGTGTTCACCATCTTCTTCTAGTTTATGATGCTCCATCAATGTACTATCTATTTGTGACAGGTTATGTCTGCAGAGATCATGTAGTGTTTGAAATGATGTCTTTGCTTTGTTGTTGATGTCCAATAGCATTGCCTTCCTATTCTCAAAAGCAAAAGCTATTGGTGATGTTTCTATAATATCAGTTTCTTGGGGTATAATGTCAAGCTTCAGTTGGTTTAAAGGCATCTCATTATTCTCCACCACCACCAATGCATTCTGCTCTCAATCACCCATTGTCTTCTGCATCTTCCTGATTGGCAATTCACAGGTAGATTTCAGTTTAGGTGTAGCTGTAAGTAAGGATGAGTAGCTCTCTATTCCAGTTAGAGCACTTTCTTTGCTCCCAGATGTTAGATGTTCATATTGCACTGTATCATCTAAGGATTCATTAACACTTTGTTCCTCCTCTTGATCATCTTCATTTGTTGAGTCTTGTTTTACATTGGCACCATCCAGCAGTTAACCTTCGCCTGAATCTTCTTCAACTTGATCACTCCATAAATTGCCAATGAAAGTTCTATTCACCTATTGTGTTGTTGATTCCTTTTGATCACCCTTAGCAGCCCCATTCCTATTCCCATCAAAAGTTGTACTATTATCTCTCTTCGACAATTTAATCCCAGGAGGCGTAGTAGTGAGGATAGCTGCTGCTGGATTCATACTCCCATCTTTAGTAAGATTAGGTCTTGTGCTGCGTTGGGAAATTCATTCCTCTATAAGGTCCAAATGATTGTTTTCCTCTTTGTCACCATCATCCACCTCTAGTGCTGCAAACTTATTTGCTATTTGAAATTGTTGAGATACAGTTCCATCAGCTGGGAATATTTCTTTCCCAGTTGTTTATCTTCTGTTTGTTTCCATTGTTCTTCACACGATTGTCCCTTACTTCTTTCCATTGTTTAGCAAAATTCCTAACCATTTTTCCACTTGTAAGAATCCTTAGAGGCTCTTGTTCTGCACCTTATTATTTTCATTAACATCAGCAGCCTGATTTACTTTGTTCTGCACCATCAGTTCTGGACGTAAACGCCAGCAATCCATTTCATCATGTCGTCGTGGTCTATATTCCTTTCAATACTTAGGCAACATGTCGTATTGGACTTTAACCCACTTAGTTCTTGTCTCCCTATTAACCTCATTCTCAATATCCATTCTCACTTTCTTAGGAAGATCATCTAACAAATCAACAAGGACCTTGACCCTTGCACAACTTGGTCGTGTCTTATTGATAGTAGCCATATCAAGGTGTATAGGTTTCCCAACTGCTGAAGCTAGTGAAAATAAACACTCCTTTACAAAAAGGTCGGTAACAAACCTGGAAAACAAATCCATGCCATAGCCATTGATGTTTCTTCTCCAGCGTTAAATTTGGAATCATAGATGAGTGGTCGCAATTGGTATTCATACCCATCATTTGCTTTGATGTAATATGCCTTTTTCGCTATAAAATTAATGAAATCTTCCCATAAAGTTAGTCGAGTGAGGATATACCTATCTCTAAGAACTCCAATAGTATATTCTCTTTTGATACCACATTGAGCTGGAAAAATCCGACGAATTTCTTGCAAATCTGGCCAACCATACGAGAATTTACCCACCACAACATATTATAATCCTTCTATAATATTCATACGATCCATTTCTGCTTCAGTAAATTTGACTAACGGTTGTTCGTTTAGAAACAACAATCGTCTAATTGGAATAGGTTTGATAGCCGCATGACCAATTGCATTTCCAAGCAAGGGATTACTTGTGCTATGTTTAAGTATGTTCGAATAATCAAGGGGTGTTTTGGCTTGTGTGTTAGGGTTGGGGTAGGTTGTGACAATTGGGAGGGCAGACCAGCCATTGAAGAAAGCTGGCCGCCGGCCGCATCGGCCATGGGTGGTGGATTGCCCTAGTGGTGCCCCAATTCCCAGGAGAGAGAAGAGAGGACTGGGTTGCTTCACTTCGATTATTGTGATATTGATATGTTATGGGTAGATGAATTTTCATTCAGTGATTTGATATGGATCCATTCATCCGAGTTAGGTGATCATCCATATTACACTGGGATCTGCCAGCGCAAGTGATACACGTATCGTGATAGAGCACAGGGACGTGTTGGATCATGTTGGAGCTTATGGGTGCTAGATATTAATTATGATTGAGTCTTGAACATGCATGATCATCCTAGACTCATTTAGAAGCATTCATTTAGGTGCTACTTGGTGCATACCATTTCTATATGTGAACGTGAAAATTGAGTTATATTTTGGTTATCTTGTTTAAGAAGCTTGCTTATCTATCTCTGGTCTCTGCACTTTGTATTGTTCTTAATTTTTTCTTGTGATTTCGTACTATTATGAACTGTTCAGGTTGTGAAGATGAGTATCATATTTTTTGTCAAAATCTCGCCACTACTTCTTCGAGATTAGACATGATTACTTATTGAGTACACATTATTTTTGTACTCATACTATACTCCAATGTTTCAGGACACTATGGCTCGGATTCTAAGTTACTTCGAAGGATTGGCACATGCCGGGATGATTTTTGCACTCCCAGCTACGTCTTAGGCTGGAGTGGGAACCCAAAGTCCAGCTACACACACTCCAGAGCAAGCAACCACTATGTTTCATACTCCGGGAGTTCCATCTATTCCACTAGTTGGGGTAGTTCAGCCTATTAATGTGGTTAGGCCTGAGGTTAGGCCTAGTATGTCTGTTTATGAGTAGAAGAGGATAGATCGGTTCCAAAAGTTAGATCCGGCACATTTTGATGGTGATTCCACTGTTGATGCTCAAGACTTCTTAGATAGGTGTCATGAGAATTTGCGCAATTTGAGTTTTGTGGAGTCCAATGGAGTTGATTTCACTACGTTCTAGTTGAGAGGGCGAGCCAAGAGGTGGTAGCAGACTTTTGAGTAGAGTAGACCTACAGGGTCATTTCCTCTCACTTGGACTCAGTTTTCTACTCTCTTTCTAGAGAAGTTCATTCCACTCACTAGGAGAATGAGTTGTGTAGTCCGTTTGAACACCTATAGCAAGATGATATGACTATTACTCTGTATGAGTATGAGATGAGGTTTGTAGAGATGTCTTATTATTTAGCTTTCTTGATTCCTATTGAGATTGAGAAGGTGAGGAGGTTCATTGAGGGGATTAATTTTGGAATTAAGCTTAGTATATAGCTACGGAGATATAAATCAGGATTGCCTTTTAGCAGGAAGTGTAGATAGCTCGGAGGATTGAGCACATCCTTGGTTAGGGAAGCAGAGCGACGAAGGATAAGAGCCCTTGTCATTCAAGAGGATTCTTAGTGCCTCATCTGGAGGCAAGGGACATTTGGTAGAGGTTACTTTAGTATGCCAGTTCACTCGGTGCTTCAGGCCTCTCATGGTACTCTAGTTAGTCATGGTTCCTGCAATACTTATTCGAGGTAGGCATCCTATAGTGCGCCTCCAACTTATAGTTCTTATGGTATTTATTCTTGTTTTTAGGGACCGACTCAGTCTCAATAGCCACGCTAGTAGGAGAGTTGCTTTGAGTATAGAGATTCGAGGCATATGAGGAGGGAATGTCCTAGGCTTTAGAGTGGTATATCTCAGTAGGGTACTTAAGCTATGATTCCCACCCCAATTGCTATAGCACCTACCCAACTAGCTAGAGGCGGAGGTCAGCCAGTTAGAAGTCATCCTAGAGGAGGAGGACATACTAGTAGAGGACATGTTCGTTCTTATGCTTTTCATTGTATACCTAAAGCAGATGCATTTGATGCAATCACTACATGTATTTTCAAAGTCAGTCATAGGGATGATTCTGTATTGTTCGATCCAGGTTCTAATTATTCGTATGTGTCATCTTACTTTGCATCATATTTGGATATGTTGTGTGATTCTTTGGATATTCCTATTTATGTGTCTATGCTTGTTGGAGATTCTTTTATGGTGGATGGGATTTATCGGTCTTGTGTAGTTACTATTAATGGATATGATACGATGGTTGATCTTTTGTTGCTGGACATGGCTAATTTTTAGGTGATTCTTGGTATGGACTAGTTAGCTTCATATCTTGGATTGTCAAGTAGCAACTGTGACTTTTGCTATGTCAGGGTTGCCTAGACTGGAGTGGAAAGGGTCACTTGGTTATTCTACAGGTAAAGTGATCTCATTTTTGAAATCTCAAGGTATAGTTGAGAAGGTATGTCTAGCATATTTGGCTTTTATTCGGGATTTTAGTGCGGAGGTTCCTCCTATGGATTTGGTACCGATTGTGAGAGAGTTTCCGAAGGCGTTCCTTAAAAATTTGCCTGGTATGCCATTATATAGGGATATTGATTTTAGTATTTACTTGGTTCCAAACACTCCGCCCATATCTATTCTACCATGCCTTGTGGCTCCAGCTGAGTTGAAGGAGCAGTTGCAAGATTTGCTGGATAAGGGATTCATTAGACCGAGTGTTTCTTTTTGGGGTGTACCGGTATTATTTGTGAAGAAGAAGGATGGTACTATGAAGATGTGCATTGATTTTAGGCAGTTGAACAAGGTCACTATCAAGAACAAGTATCCATTGCCTCATCTTGATAAATTTTTTGATTCGCTTCAGGGTGCTAGGGTATTCTCTAAGATTGATCTGAGGTCAGGTTTTCACCAAGTGAAGACTAGGGCTTCAAATATCTCTAATACGACTTTTAGGACTCGCTATGGTCATTATGAGTTCTTGATGATATCATTTGGTTTGACTAATGCTCCAGCAGAATTTTTGAATTTGATCAACCGAGTGTTCAAGCCTTATTTGGACTCTTTTGTGATAGTGTTCCTTGATGACATCTTAGTTTACTCTCGTAGTAGTGAGTAGCATGAGCAACATTTGATGATTGTACTTCAAACCTTGAAGGAGATGAAACTTTATGCTAAGGTTTGTAAGTGTGAGTTTTGGTTGGACTTGATTGCATTCTTAGGGTACGTAGTGTCTAATGATGGTATTAAAGTTGATCCCAAAATATTGAGGCGGTTAAAAGTTGGCCTAGACCTAATACATCTATAGAGATCAGGAGTTTCTTGGGTTTTGCAGGCTACTATCGTCATTTTTAAACGGGTTTCCATCTATTGTAACTCCATTAACTAAGTTGGCTTAGAATGGTGTTCCTATTAGATGGTCCAATGAATGTAAGGGGAGCTATCGGAATCTCAAGGTTGCTTTAACTACAGCCCTTGTGTTGGTGTTGCGCACAAGTTCAGGGCCATACGCGGTGTATTGTGATGCTTCACGCATTGGTCTTGGTGCAGTGTTGATGTAAGATGATAGGGTGATTGCTTATTTTCATAATAGTTGAAGCCTTATGTGAAGAAGATGTATTGTAATTTGAAGCAGGACTACTGGTAGGGGAGGATAAAGAAGGATATTGTTGGTCATGTTTTGCGGTGTGTGAATTGCCTGCAAGTTAAGTATGAAAATTAGAAACCAGGTGGTTTGACTCAGAACATGATTATACCGGAGTGGAAGTGGGAACATATCTTCGTGGTGGGATTACCGCGTACCTTAAGGAAGTTTGATGCTATTAGGTCATCGTGGGTAGATTAACCAAGTCCGCATACTTCATACTGGTGTTGGATACTTATACTTTAGAGAGGTTAACTTAGAATTACTTCCCGTAGGTTTGCATGGAGTGCATATTTCTATCATTTTGGACCGTGGCACTCAGTTCACATCTCCTTTTGTGGAGCTGTTCAGGGGAAGTTAGGTGTGCAGGTTGATCTTAGTGCAACTTTTCACCCATAGACAGATGGTCAGTTTGAGCGGACTATTCAGATTCCTAAGGGAGATGTTGCAAGCTTGTACGATTTAATTTGGAAGCCATTAGGATCAGTTCTTACCTTTGGCGGAGTTTTCTTACAACAACAATTATTAGTCTAGCATTCAGATGGCTCTGTTGAGGCATTGAATGGTAGAATGTGTCGTTCTCCTATTGGTTGGAGTGATCCTGGTGAGGCTTTTTTGTTGGATTCATATTTGGTATGTGATTATTTGGAGTAGGTGAAGAAGAATCAAGAAGGACTATGGGCAACTCAGAGTAGGCAGAAGATTTATGTGGACCAGAAGGTTCGCGATATGGCATTTATGCAGGGTGAGATGGTACTTTTGAAAGTTTTACCCATGAAGGGCGTGATGAGGTTTGGAAAGAAGAAAATGTTCAGACTAAGGTTTATTGGCCCATTTGAGGTGTTAGAGAGGGTTGGTGAGGTTGCTTATAGGCTATCTTTTCCTAGTAACCTATCGGGGGTACATCCGGTGTTTCATGTTTCGACGCTTTGGAGGTATAATGAGGATAAGTCGCATATTTTGGACTTCAGCACATCACATGTAGAATAGAAGAAGAGTTGATAGCTATTTTGGAGAAGCAAGTTTAGAAGTTCAGGTCAAAGGAGATCACTTTGGTGAATGTGTTTTGGAAAGGATAATCGAGAGAGAAAGCTACTTCGAGATCATGTCAGATATGAGGAGCAACTATCCACACCTTTTCAGTAGTCTAGGTACATCTCTAAACCCGTTCGAGGATGAACCTCTGGTTAAGAGATGGAGAATATAACGTCCCAACCGGTTGTTTTGCATTTTAGAAGCTCATTCCCCTATTTAAGACTTTCCATAGGTTGTTTTGATGATTTATGACTTGGCAGGATTGGTGGTTCAGGTTCCGAGAGGTTACAGAGTGATTTAAGATTTTTAGTTCCTAACATGACGCTTAAAGATGGAAGAGTTAACCAAAGTCAACATCATATGTAAATGACCCCAGATTGGTGATTTGAAGGTTCTAGTAGATTGACATGATGATTTTGGACTTGTACATATGTTTGGTTCAAGTCTCAAATGGTCTGGGGTTGATTTCGCACTTCTAGTTGAAAGTTGGAAGTTTGAACTTAAGAGAATTTGAGATTTTCTGTTTGATGCACAATTCTTGGTTTTGATGTTGTTTTTAGTGTTTTGAGTCTTTGGATAAGTCTTTATATGGTATATAGACTTGTTAGGTTGATTGTACGGGGTCCCCGGGAGGGGGGGGGGGGTC
>MCJB01048708.1:10304-35743 GCA_002018475.1 Nicotiana obtusifolia
TTTTTTTTTTTTTTTTTTTTTTTTTTTTTGTATACCATCTTATACTACACAATTGATAAAATCTAGCTAAGTTACATAGAGAAGGGAATGAAAGTAATGTGCATTTTTTTTTCTTTTTATGGAATTTATATACTTTTTTTGAAAACTTAATATCCAATTGAATAAAAACTTATTTTTTAGTATCAATGACGTACTAACTTTTCCATTATTACTCGATATATTGTATAAGATATACTAATTTTACATGAACAAGAATACTTTGAACCACCTATTAGACTATTAACACCCCTTATAAAGGTGGTTACATAATTTATTTATTACATGAGTTTTATTCTGATACACACTCTTCCTACGGAAAATGGTAGCACCATTGACGTCTTCATATGTTGATGAAAGTATCAGAAAAATTAGCGTTTGGTTTTGAGTTTTCAATGAGATTGTGATAATTGTATCGCTTGTATTAGAAAATTAATCTTTCTTTAACTTCAAAAAATTTTAGCACTGTATTTTCATGTTATTTTAAATGTGCTAAATAAGATTTAATGCACTTTAGAATTGGATTTGTAATACAGTGGTAACACTTTTTGAAAGCTCGGCTTAAATGTTGAAAATATGAAAAAATTTAATCTTAGTTGGGAGGCCAATTTGATATCCTATTCCGATTGAAAAAGCATCATAACATTCCGTAACTTTTTAAGTTTGAGTAGAGATTTTTCATACTTACTATTAACAGTCTATTTCATTGGAAAAATCCAACCATAGAAGTCCCTGTAATAATAAAAAGTACTAGAAAGTGTTAATAGCCACAGGCCCACAGCAAAATCTATTAGTTATGATTTATATTAATTTTATCAGATGTCTTTGAAGGGACTATGACTTATATGATTAATCCTTTATGAAAAAGAAAATCACAACTACCTAACAGAAGATTAAAAAAAGAAATCACAACTACCTAATAGAAGATTAAAAAAACTATAGTTTACAAATACATGAATTGCTAAAACATGATCAAAATAATACATCCACGTAGATTATTTTAAAAAGAAAAAATAAAAGAAAAGAAGAATCAAACACTAAACGTATGGCTTTTATATATGTATTGAAGAATCTAAGGAACAAAAAAACACTATTCAATTAGAATCAAGACTACTCTTAATCTCAACATTATTTCTACTTATATTTTTGAAATATTCATAAATTCAATAATGTTAAAATTTCATCTCATTTTGTAGTACTTATATATATCCCTAATAAAAACTACATACTTTATAATGATTCAGATTCTTCCTCAAGATGAAGAAAGTAAAAACTTTATTAGAAGGGTGTCACCATTCAAAATTCACATGTCGTGATGGTGCATATCTCAATACTAGGCAAGTCGATAACCTCAATAAAACACTATAATCTCTTACGTTTGAAAACATAATATGTAGATGTAACAAAAAAAATCCCATAATTTTTTTGATACAATTACACTCCCAAAAACCCGGTGTCACTGAGTACATGAGCATTTAAATCATAACAAAGTCTGACTGATAAAAATACTATCTGAAAATATAAAACAGTACAATAACTGAAGGGAAGGAGAGACAAGGTCTGCGAACACCGGCAGCTACCTCGAAATCTCCGGAAGATTAACTGCACGAAGAAATCAACACTACTGTGTCCGGGAACACCTGGATCTGCACACGAAGTGCAGGGTATAGTATGAGTACAACCAACTCACTAAGCAACAATACTAAAAAAAGAACTGAAAGTAGCGACGAGTTTCACAGCTAAGACCAATTACAGTAATTTCCGACATATGAAAGTAGGCATACTTTCAAGTTCAACAATTTAGGGCCCAAACAATAATTTCATATCAAGTTCAACTGGAACAGGAGATAATATTTCTTAGAAATTTCCAAAGCAGTGATATATGACAGTTGAAGTACAATAATATTGAAATCAATGTATCCTCTCAGAGCAACAGTCACTTAGTCCTCCCATTCGCTCCAACCTCACAATCACTCTACACTCGGCACTCGCACTCAGTAGGTACTGCGCTTACTGTGTGATGACCCAGTAGGTCATCTAGAGTTTTAAACCTTAATTTTATGTGTCGAAGCCTCCAATAGCTTCCTTAAGCCTTTCTCGATTTTCGTGCGCAGTCCGGATATTTTTCCAAAAGGCTTTTATGTTAAAAATTGATTAAAAATGAAATTTTGCCTTAAAAATCCATTTGAGTTGACTTCGGTCAACATTTTGAGCAAACGGATCAGGATTTGTGTTTTGACGGTCCCGGTGGGTCTGTATCGTGATTTGGGATCTAGGCGTATCCCGAAATTAAATTCGGAGATCCCTAGCTCGAGCTATTGCTTTTTGTCGAAAATTAAAAGTTTAAAGGTTTAATGGCTTTAAGGATTTGACCAATGATTGACTTTGTTGATACCGGGTCCGTATTCTGGTTCAAGAATCCGGTATAGGTCCATTACTATATTTATGACTTGTCTGTCAAATTTGGTGAGAAACGGAGTTGGTTTGACGTGATTCGGACGTTCGGTTGTTAAAATAGAAGTTCTAAAGTTCTCTTAAAAATTTCATTGGACTTGGTGTCTGATTCATAGTTCTAGGCATTATTTTGGTGTTTTGATCACGCGAGTGAGCTCGTATCAGGTTTTTGGACTTGTGTAAATATTTGGTTTGGATCCCGAGGGTTCGAGTGAGTTTCGGATAGCCTACGGACCTTTTGAACATAGAAAGTTTGCTGGTTGTTCACTTCTGTTGGTTTCTAGTATTTCCTTCTTCGCGGTCGCGAATATACTCCCGCGATCGCGAAGGATAAAATGGGCCGGGGGAGATTTTGTTCTAAGCGAACGGGAAACCTTGATCGCGAACGCGGAGCATTCGGGGCCCTGCTCTTCGCGAACGCGGCCAGTCAATCGCGAACACGTAGGGAAATAGAGGTGGGGGGGGGGAGTTGAGTGTCGCAAACACGTCATATTTCACGCGAACACGATGCACACCTGACGCAGTGATTAAAACAGTCCCAAAAACGGGATTTTGTTCATTTTTCAAATTTTAAAAGCTAGAAAACCCTAGAGGCGATTCTCCCAAGAACTTTTCGTCCCCAATTTGTTGGTAAGTGATTCACTTTCTTTCAATTTTTCCATTTTTTTCATAAGATTTCAACCTAAAATCTGGGATTTTCATGGTGGGAATTGGAAGTTTGGAAAGAATTAGGGATTTTTGTGAAATTAGAATTTAGACCTCAAATTGAGATAGAATTTCGAAACAAAATACATAACCGGGCTCGGGGGTGAATGGGTAATCAGATTTTGGTCTGAATTTTGGGGTTTGGACCAAGCGGGCTCGGGAGTTGACTATTGTTGACTTTTTCAATAATGACCTAAATTGATCATTTTTTCATTCGTGGGTAATTCCTAAGACTTATTTTGAATCGTTTGGTTGATAATTTGCTAGATTTGGTTGGTTTGTAAGCTTGTTCGAAAGGCAAAGCCATGGTTGATCTTTGAGTTGGTCTTTGGAGCGAGGTAAGTGTCGTGGTTAACCCTGACTTGAGGGATTAGGATTTGTTTGCCTATTTGTTATTTGTTTAAATGTTGGATACAACGTATATGTGAGGTGACGAGTACTTATGCGTTGTTATTGGGTTAAAGCATGCTGGTGAAACTTATTTCTCTTAATCTATCTCTTTCTTTGATCATGATATCCATGCTTAGACTAGTTAATTAATAAATTGATCGTCTTTCCGTACTTATGAGCTATCTGTGATAAATGAGTATTGTTTCTGAAGTTGAGATTGGTATTGTGGAACCATTGTTAACGTAAGACTTGATATTACTTATTTCATCTCCCTATTTTTCTATGTTTATTTTACATGGTAAGGGAGTGTTAAAGCACGAAGGGTGATGAAGTGCCGTATTTGAGAGTTAAAGTACGACGAGTGATGTCGTGCCGTATTCATCGATTCATGATGAAATTGAGAGTAAAAGCATGAAGGGTGATGCCGTCCTGTATTTATCATTTTATAGTGAGATTGAGAGTAAAAGCACGAAGGGTAATGTCATGCCGTTATTACTGTTTCATAGTGAGGTTGAGAGTAAAAGCACGAAGGGTGATGCCGTGCGGTTTTAATCATTATGCTTGTCCATTTTGTTGATTGAAGGTTTATTGACTGATTCTTGTTATTGTTCCCTGCTGTAGTTACCGTATCTTGTACCCTTTTCGCATGTCTTCTCCCAATTGTACTTGCTAGTTCTTTATTTGTTGTTATTTTGTACGTATATTTTCGTCTGTACAGATTTAATTACGTGGGTGTCCTGTCATAGCCTCGTCACTACCTCGTCGAGGTTAGGCACAACACTTACGGAGTATAGTGGGTCGGTTGTACTCATACTACACTCTATACTTCTTGTGCAGATTTTGGTACTAGTCCTAGTTGTCCGTGAGGCGTATTAGCTCGGATTGGCATTTGGAGACTTGAGGTAGATTTGTTAGCGTCCGCAGACCTTGAGGCCCCCTTCCACTTTCCCTATTTACTGTCCTTTTCATTAGTTGTATTTATTTCAAACCCTATTTGTAGAGATTCTAGAAGCTCGTGAACTTGTGACTCCAGATTCGGGTTGTACTTAGATATTTTTGGTTTTACTTATTTGAATTGATTGAAAATTGGCTTAAAGATCCTCTAATGTTGGCTTGCCTAGCAAGTGAAATGTTTGGCGCCATCACGGCCCCGAAGGTGGAAATTCCGGGTCGTGACGCACTTGGGTGTGTACCGACTTTGAAGGGGATCCTTCAGGCCAAGCTCTATAATCCGCACGGACAACTCACGTGCTGCATGGACAACTCAGTGCTATAGTAATATCTGGATCAGCACGGACAACTCACATGCTAAAGTATAATATCCCCCAATCAGGCCCTAGGCCTCACTAAGTCATCAATCTTCCAGTATATTAACACCACTTCTATGGGATCGGGCCGTTTGCCTCGGCAATATAGTAACACCACTCTTATAAGATCAGGCCGTTCGCCTCGGCAGTATTAATGGAAACACTATTCTTATGGGATCGAGGAGTTTGCCTCGGCAGTACTGAGTACCACTATTCTTATGGGACCGGACTGTTCGCCTCGACAACTTCGTGCTTAATAATCAAAACAGGTTCCAATTTTGATATAATTGTGTTAGGGTCTTCACGGCCAGTTATGAGATGTTGGTGATATGTTATTGACTCCTGTTGTATTTATTGTAGTTGTTTTTATTTGTCTCAGTGATACATGCTATATGTTCACCATGTCTACTTAATGCACTTTCATTATTATTATTGACCTCTAGTAAGTGTCAAGTCGACACTTCGTAACTACTTCTTTGAGGTTAGACTAGATACTTACTGGGTAAGCGTTGTTATTCATACTCACGCTACACTTCTGCACTGATGTGGAGGTATTAAGACGAATTCCACCAGTAGTCACGCGGGCGTGTAGCCAATCCTCTACGGAGACTTAGGGGTGAGCTGCTTGCCTTGCTACGATCCACAGCACTAAAATCTCCTTCCATCTTATTTACTTTTCTTGTCTATTATTTTCGGACAGTAGTTTTAGTAGTTTTATATATTCTCTAGATTGCTCATGTACTTGTGACGCCGGGTTTTGGGGATTTATAGCACTTATGTACTGCTGTACTTGTCATTTCTATCACCGCAGACTATGTGCTTATGATGTCGATATTTTATTTAAAAAAGACTTATCACATTTGCATGAAATTTAATGTAATTAAAAATATATTGAAAAGGGATAAATAATAGTAGTTTCGTTTGTGGGCTTGCTTAACAGCGACATTAGGTGCAGTCTTGACCTAGTACCGCATTGGGTCGTGACAACTTGGTATCAGAGCTTTAGGTTACATAGGTCTCACGAGTCATGGACAGACCTAGTAGAGTCTTGCGGATCGGTGCGGAGTGCTTATCTTCGAGAAGCTATAGGGTGTTAGGAAACTTATATTTCTTCATCTCCTATCGTGTAGTTGATATTATACTAAGTGTCTTTCAATTAATCTCTCACAGATGGTGAGAACGGGTGCAGCGAATGTACCCAGGCGGTCGAGGGGCTGCTCCCCCTGTTGCTAGAGGTCGAGGCAGAGGCTGGGGGAGGGCTCCAGCTCCAGTCAGTATTATGTTGTTGGATGTGTGAGTATAATTTGACGGGGTCCCTGGATGAAAACGAATTGGAATCAGACTCGAAATTTGGCATGGGAGAAATTGGTGGTGCTTCAGATCTGATGTGTTCGCACCTGCGTGGATTTGGCGGCAGGTGCGAGCTCGCAGAAGCGGCCCAATGGTCGCAGAAGCGGATTTAAGGCTGGAGCTAGGTGGTCGCAGGTGCGAGGATTTTCCCGCATCTGCGCGCCTGCAGAAGCGATCGAGGCTCTGTAGATGCGGTCTTGGGCTAGCCGGTTGTGGGTCGCAGAAGCGTAAGGAATCCGCAGAAGCGGAAGAAGTCCGCAGAAGCTGACCCGCAGACGTGGATCCCCGTCCGTAGAAGCGAAGAAGCTGGAGGTAATGGAGGGTCACAGGTGCGACCTTTCGACCGCACCTGCGGTTCTGCAGATGCGATCAAGTGGCCGCAGGTGCGAAAATCGCTGTGCAGCGAGGACTTTTATTGCGGGACTTAAACCTTTTTCCTTACATTTTCATTTAGTATTGGGAGATTTCGAGAGCACTTTTGAGGGGGATTCTCATCAATATCCTAAAGTAAGTAACTCCCACCCATTTTTAAATTAACTATACGGGTATTAGGTAGATTAAACATGGAAAGATTGTGAAAACTTATGGGATTTCTGAAGAACCTAAGGTTTTGGTAAAAATGGGATTTGTCCACGAAATTGGTTATGGAGTTAAGTAAAAATTATATATTTTAGTTCGTGCGGCTATAGGTAATATTTATCTTTGAAAATTTTCGGAATCCGGGCACGTGGGCCTGGGGGCGAATTTTAAGAATTTTTCAATTTGGGTTGGGTAATTACTCTAATAGCTAAATTAAGAAATTTTGAGTATATATTGATTAAATTATATAATATTTGACTAGCTTCGGATTGTTCGGCATCGACTTGGGGCTTTTAGAGCAGATTACAGGAAGTGACCTTGAAAACGTGGTAAGTCTCTTGCCTAACCTTGTAAGAGGGAACTCATCCCCTTAGGTGTATCTTTGTTGTGTATTATTTGTGTGGGGAGCGCACGAGGTGACGAGAGTCAGTGCATAGCTATATTCCATGATATGTCCGGGTAGACTTAAATCCACGTCATGCTTTTAATTGTACTGTTGTGTTTATCATGCGTATTAACTGTCTTGAATAGAGCTGAGACTAGGGATTTTAAAGTTGCAATTATCGACTTAGCCTTCATATTTTAAAAAATTGAGGAATACTTAATAACTATGAAAAATCCATGTCCTCTCACGTCGCAAGTACATCCGCGAGCAAGGTAAACTTCTCTCTACCCTAATGGGATCGGATTATTCGCCTCGGCAGTATAGTAACACCACTCCTATGGGATCGGGCCGTTCGCCTCGGCAGTATGATGGTAACACTATTCTTATGGGATTGGGGAGTTCGCCTCGGCAGTACTGAGTACCACTATTCTTATGGGATAAGAGCGTTCGCCTCGGCAACTTCGTGCTTAATAATCGAAACGGGTTCTAATTTGGATATAATTGAGTTAGGGTCTTCACGGCCAGTTATGAGATGTTGGTGATATGTTATTGACTCCCGTTGTATTTATTGTAGTTGTTTTTATTTGTCTCAGTGATACATGCTATATGTTCACCATGTCTACTTAATGCACTTTCATTATTATTATTGACCTCTAGTAAGTGTCAAGTCGACCCCTCGTAACTATTTCTTTGAGGTTAGACTAGATACTTACTGGGTAAGCGTTGTTATTCATACTCACGCTACACTTCTGCACTGATGTGCAGGTACTAAGACGAATTCCACCAGTAGTCACGCGGGCGCATAACCGATCCTCTACGGAGACTTAGGGTGAGCTGCTTGCCTTGATACGATCCGCAGCACCGGAATCTCCTTCCATCTTATTTACTTTTTCTGTCTATTATTTTTGGACAGTAGTTTTAGTAGTTTTGTATATTCTATAGATTGCTCATGTACTTGTGACGTCGGGTTTTGGGAATTTGTAGCACTTATGTACTACTGTACTTGTCATTTTTATCACCGAAGACTATGTACTTATGATGTTGATATTTTATTTAAAAAGACTTATCCCAGTTGTATGAAATCTAGTGTAATTAAAAATAGGTTGAAAAGGGATAAATAAATAGTAGTTTCGCTTGTGGGCTTGCCTAACAGCGGCATTAGGTGCAGTCTCGACCTAGTACGGCATTGGGTCGTGAAATTATGTTTAGGGGAGATTATTCTCTATTAATAAATTTATTTTCTCTTTTTATATTAGTGATAGATCATGTATAGGCCGATTGACCAAATCATAATAAATTAGTATGCCTAGTTTAGTATATTTTTGTTTGTCATTTGATTTATCGTCCACCGAGTTTTTCATTGTTAGCTTCCGCATGCACCATGTTATTTTGATCCCAATAGAATATTCCAAAATACAATGTAATATTGGATCCAAAGAAACACATCCCAACTTACACACTGTTGTGAAGGGAAATGATTTGCCTCCGCGTGAGATTGAATCAGTTTTATTAAAAAAATTTGGTGAAACTCTAACAAGAGGGATTTTAACATGGTTTTCTCTTTTACTTGAACACTCAATTGGTTCTTTTGAAATGCTTGCAGATTCTTTCATCAAAGCTCACGCTGGAGAAAGGAAAGTTCAAGCTAGAAAAGCTGAAATATTCAGAATCGCTGAAGGGAACTCAGAGTTGCTACAAGAGTTCATGATCCAATTCCAAAAGGCAAGAATGTTGTTACCGACAGTATCAGATGAATGGGCAGCAAAGCATTTACCAACGGTCTTAAGCGCACAAGCTCCGATGCCTCAAGAAAGTTGAAGGAAGGTTTGTTGGAATTTCAAGCAACAACGTGGGAAGTTGTTCATCACAGATACAAGTCAAAGATTCGTGTAGAAGATGATCAGATAATTAAATCGACATCTTCTATGGTTCGGAATCAAGGTCAATTGAACTTTGATTGAAGGATTTCAGAGATCGGTTTGAACCATACCCATCACAATCACGAACTGACCGAAAATAACTTCGATGAAAGACAATAATATCTACGAATGTTGGGGACTGTTGCCTGAAAGCAACAATAATCACAATAATAAGTACTGGAAGCATCTGAAGATGGCCCCAAAATAGCCCCCAAAAAAGAGGCACTAAGCCCAAAGACATCATGTTCGTATAGGATACCTAAGGCTGTCCAACTGGACAGGACGAGACGATATTTAGCCAGGACGGTGGCGGAACGGGACAGGACGGGATAAACGGGACGAAACGGTAGGCCCATACCATCCCGATGACAAAGGGATTGGACGGGACGGGACGAGACGGTTTTGCGGGCCTTAAGTGGGCTGTTTTTAAAAATTAATTATGTAAGCATTAAGTTTGGCAACGACTAGTTTTTTGACAATGACTAAGTTTTTAAAGTTTGCAACGGCTAGTAATTTGACTTATTTAATAAAATTAAAACTTAATAAGTTATAAGAAAATTAGAAAATTAAGTAAAGATTTATAAAATATTAAAATAAAAGACTTGTAATGAAATATTTTAGTAATTGTAATAGAGTTGTAATTTATTTAATATAATTTCAAGCCATTAAATAATTAAGTAAGAATGTAATACAATTCATAAAAATATTTAAGGCTTAGAGCCTTTTATTTTATTAATAGAACTTTCAAATTTCACATAAAAATATAATTCTTTTGAAGAGCACCTAATCTATGCAGCTACCTTCTAGGAAGGCTTTTGTTTGAACTAGGCCTTTTAGTAGCCAATTATAAATTATCATATTAATATTTGTAAGCTCTCATATAGCTTCGTTGTAACTTATCTATAATTTCTCCAGGACATTGTTCTAGAATTGACAATGTTGATTGATGTTCCATAAGTTCCATGTCGTCATCGCTCCTAGTGCTAAGTATCTCATCATATTCTTCTTCTTTCCTAGTGGTTAATTTTTCAAAACCAAGATTTCTTTTTTCTGAATTAATCCAATCTCTGGATAATACGGAAATCCCTAGGCTGTCCTCCTCTAATGAATGTCTATGATCTCTGATTTGAAATCTTGCGTGCTAAAAGCACTCTCCCATGCTACTAATGATGCTTGAATAGCCAGAATATCTTGGGCTATTATTGAAAGTATTGGAAAAGCCTTGCCACACTCCCTCCACCATGCCAAAAGGAGCAGTTTCACCACTTGTTGTTTCCATAGATTTATATTTATCAAACATTAATCTAACATAAAAAATATGTTAGCTTGGCTGTCTTCAAGAGATGGTTGTTCATTTTCTTGAATTGCTAAATTCTAATAAATTTTATGAAGAAGTCCATTTGGACCTCTTAATTTTAAAAATGTGTTAAGTAGAGTAGAAATTAAATAAACTTGGAGAATAGGGATAATATACTTTTTAAATTTTGCAATCATTTCATTAATGGTCGGTGCATAAGTTGGATTTGTTTTATACTTACCAAATACAACAGAAATTCCACAAATATACCATACAAATTTAGTAAGCTCTTTGATCTCATCCCAATCAGAATCAACAATTTGATCAGCGGGAATACCATTATGCATATTAAATACCTTTTGTATAGGCACCCGATAATCATAAGCAACTTCAAGCATTCCATAAGTAGAATTCCACCCAGTACAAACATTTTTGGGAAATTTTCTATATGGAAGGTTAGCACTAGCACATTGTTGAGCAAATTCACGAAGTCTACTCGCTTTATTAGCACGAAAAATATAGCCGTAAGCATGTTCTACTTTACAACAAGCATCAGAAAATAAATTAATACCATCTTTTACAATCAAGTTAAAAATAATGCACATCTAACATGAAAAATTACTGGATTAATTGGACAAAGTCTAGTTCTTAGGCTTAGTTGCTACAGTTGTGTTAGCAGAAGCATTATTTAAGGTTAGTTAAAACTTTATCAATGAGTCCATAAAAATCAACTATTTGTAGAATAGTAGTTGCAATATATGCTCCAATGTGTTTTGAATCAACAAATTTATAACCAATAATATATGGCCGTTTGGAATGGCTAAATTTGCAATGGAGGCCGTTGCCGAACGACTATATTTCAAATAAAATAATTAAAAAAACACGCGGGACAGACGGGGCAGGCTGGACGAGACGGGACGGAACGGGATAAACAGTATGAAATGGGCATCCCGTCCCATCCTGTGTACCGTTTAACATGGGCCCAATCCATTTAGATTTAAGTGGGCCGGGACGGGACGGCCCGTCCCATTGATTTGGTTGTATTCTTGGGAAATTACATGCATTTGAATTCTATAGCAAATTTACATGTAGTACTGGAACAAGAGATCAATTGTTTTGAACTGAAATAAGAGAGCAACAAGCTCTCGTAGCTCAGTTCGTTAGAGTGCCCGCCTAGTAAGCGGAGATCATGATAAGTTCGACTCTCAATAAGAGCATTCTATTTTTCTGTATTTCGTCTTGGTTGTATTGGCTGCGGGAACGAATACAGTATATAGGTTGTATCCTCTGTATACATCCATGTATTTCGGTTAGCGCGAAGAAATACTGTTGATACATGTTGTATATTCGTTGCACGTCTGAATACAAGTGATACAAGCTGGTAACAATTGAACAGTAACTATAAATGATAATTAGACAAACTATCATTACATATGATAATTAGGCTCTAAACTATAATGTTTTATGAAAATTCCTCCCCAATAGGCCATTCTCAAGGTGCAGTTAATAAGGGCCACAATAATTTCAGGTGTCTTAAGGAAATTAGAGCTTCTCTACAAGCATGTTAATTGTGAATGAAGAATCTCTCGGTAGGAAACACTATACCCCTTAGTAAGCCATATGAATCCGGATTAGTCAGGCCAGTGCGCTTCAAATGGTTAAAAAAGAAAAGTTCAACCAACTTGCTAAGATGTTTTTAGATGTCTTGACGGGGTTGAATTATTGGAACCAAGAGCTAACTTGACAATACGGGACTTAATTGAATTTCCTCAATCAAAAAATTATACTGTACAAATAGAGAAAATAATAATTATTACTTGAACCCCTTCTGATATTGTTAAATGATACTCATTAAAACTTTCATTTAGATAAATGATTTTCTGATTTCTTTTTTTTTTTTGGCCAGTCGTTTTAAATTCGAAATTAATTTTTAGATATCTATTTAATTATCTAATATTTTGAACACAGACTGGTAGATTATCAAAATCTTGCTTAATTATGATCTCCCAAAGATATTATCTGCACTAATTTTGCTACAAAGGTGGATTTTCCAAATCTAATATTTCTAATCACACATGCTTAATTAGTTGATAATTTTACACAATTTCTCGTCTTATACAGTTTGACAGTACGACATCAGAATAGATTAGAACAAACGTTAATTTTAACACCATATATAGCCATACAATAAAAGAAAAATCATCCGCGCGCAAATAGGGCCTTAATTAGAAAATTTATTCATTAAGAGTGCAAATAGGAAAAAGAGTATTTGAAGAAAAAAAGTGCAGAAAAATAAAAAAGTATATAAATTCCATAAAAAGAAAAAAAAAAGCACATTACTTTCACTCCCTTCTCTATGTAACTTAGCTAGATTTTATCATTTGTGTAGTATAAGATGGTATTAAAAAAATAAAGAAACCAAAGAAAGAGCAAAACTCAAAATCTAACTTTTTTCCCCTCAAAATCTTCATATGCTAAGAGATGGATTTTGAGAGTTTGAGTTGTGAGAAAACAGATGTGGCAGCACCTTTTTGTGGCCTAAGAATTCTCTTGGTTGATAAAGATACAACTCCTTTGTTAAATTTAGCATCAGCACTTGAAGAACATTCTTTCAAAGGTACATTCTTGTCTTTAGTTTCTACTCCATATCTGCATTCTTTTTTCTTTTGGATGTTCTTGGTCATAACTGTAATTATAGTAAATGAAGTGAATTTCTCAGAAGTGTAACATCATGGTATCAAAGGAAATAGAGATTTTGGGTTCGAGCCTCACTGTCACCTTCGAAAACAAATTCACATGGCAGTACAGAGTTACCAGTGTCGAATGATGGTCAATTGGACACCCTTTGCCGGAACATTATAGTGTATATAAGTTAAAGAGTAACTTTATATCATATCTATTAAATCTTAGACACCCTTGAAGAGAAATTCCTGGCATTAAAGTAAACGGGACAAAATTCATAAAGAATTAAATATTGACTTGAGCTTGTCATTTTCTGAGTAAGATTTTTGTTCACAGTAACAACCATTGAAAAAGCAACTGTAGCTCTGTCCATTCTCCGCGAACGGATCGATCAATTCGACCTTGTCATGGTGGATGTCAACATGCCAGAAATGGACTGCTTTGAGTTCATCAACTGCACTCAACTCATCAAAGACATACCTATTATTTGTAAGACCAAATTTCTCAATTTCTCAATTAATAAAAGTGTCCAATTTTAAAATTTTGGACACCTTATTTGGATTTTGGTTATGATTTTCATTTTTTTTAGTAATGTCATCAAATGTAAAGAGGGGAAGGGTGGAACAAGCAGTGGCACAAGGGATATGTTTCTTTTTTATGAAGCCAATTTCAGCAAAGAAACTCAAGAATATATGGCAACATGTGTATAGGCACCAAAAGAAAGCAAGTCAGAAATTAGAAAACAATAAGGCTAATAATCAAGTTGAAGTAATGGACAGTACATCTTGTGCTAATAAGAAAATGAAAGACACAAAGGGGAAAAGCATAGTAAGTTCAGCAGAAGGGTCCAAGGGAAAGAGAATTACTGATGAGGAGACACAAGTTAAAAGTAGTGATTCAGAAGAAGAGGATCGTTCCTTGGTTTTGGAAAAAACTATGGACGGACAACAGAAGAAAAGGCGACGCCTGCAATGGACACCTGATCTTGAAAAGAAATTCAGGAAGGCCGTTCGCAAGTTAGGACAAAAAGGTATGTTTATAAAAACTTAGTTGTTATCAAGCATAAACCAGGAAAAAAAGCAAGAATTGGTGAAAGTCAGTAGAAAATGAGGTAATCTTTAGCAAAGCATTTGTTTGTAAATGTACTTTTTTTTACTATTGAATCCTCATATTTTGTCTTACCCTGTCGTTTTAGCCCGTCCTAAACTTATTATGGAGATGATGAATGTTCCAAATTTGACTCACAAACAGATCGCGAACCATCTGCAGGTATCTGAATTTGCTTTGAATTTTTTCATTACTTATCACCATCATACTATTCTCTGCATGTTTTCTTAATACTGTTGTTGAACTGTTCCAACTTTCTCATAGCAAACTTTTAGAATAAGCACTTCGCAAGGTAGTTCATGTCTTGAAATTGGTAGACGAATATTCTAGTTGTGACATGAATAGTCGAGGATTAGGGTTGTGGGTTGACAGGCAGTCTAGAGTTTCGTCTAGTCATCCCAGTAGTATCAGTACTAGTCTTATATTTTGCTATTCCTAGCCCCTTGCTATTTCATATTGTGTCATTATTTCCAGCAAGATTGACTCTATTTTTATAGTGTCGTATTCTTAGATCTCTGTTATCGCACGTATCTCCATTTGCGCACATGTCTAATTACCTTGTTATTGCTACTATCTGTTTATTGCTTCATTTTTCACTTCTCTTGAGACGAGCAGCCTCTCTACTGTCATAAGGTACCCTCCCAGGCCTCACTTGTGTGATTTCACCGGGCTTGTTGTTGTTGTTGTTGTTGTTGTTGTTGTTGACATGAATAGCCGACGTTTTCCTTATCTCTTTCATTGTTTTGGGTCCTACTGCAGAAATACAGAGTCCAAAAACAAGAAGCTCCACATGTTCAACCAGCTACTTCTTCTATAGTAAACCAATCTAAAATCATGTCGCGAACACCACCCCATCTGGTTCCAATAATTCATTCTCAATATGGAGTTAATGAGGAGTTAAGTAGAATTGGGCACTTTAATTCTGTGTCCCAGAGTTTGTCTTTCCCTTTGAACACATCAACATTGTTCCATTCTGGAACCAATATGTTTAATCACTTTCCAGACAAGGGACATCATTTCAATGTACTGAATTCAAATGAGTTCGCAGTGAACTTTAACAAACCACTTCAAGAAACATACTTGCCTCAACAACCTGCACTTCCTTCTATAGTTTCACCAATTCCAAACGATTATGTCTTGTCAGAGTTGAATGGCTGGAACGATTATTTAGTTTCACCTGAAAATCTCAACGGCGAAATGATAGAAAATCAGATTGACAGTTATTACAGTTGGCTAGAGAAAGATCCTCTTAGTAGCAGCTCAACTCAAGATAATGTCCCCACAAGGTCAGTTTATATATAACAAAATGCAATAAATCCTTAGCTTATTGTTTTTTTCCTGTCATTTTGTATAACTGTAGATTGTTGAACAGCAGGAGTCAGAATCCTTGATATGGACAAATTGCATTTCTGGAGTAACGGGAGAAGATGTTCGATAGTTTTTCATTGATCAATTGTGATTGGATTATTTAGAACTCAAACAACCTTTGTCTTCTGTTTTCTGAACTTGTAACATCTGTACGAGTATGTTCCATTATGTTATTTTTTTTCAATCATAAGACTATTTAGACAATTTCTTCTGTTTAAGTTATTGTAACAGCCCAGCCCGCCCGCTAGTGATATTGTCCGCTTTGTTTTGGAGTACAAAGTGGACAATATCACTAGGGAACTGGGCTGTTATATATGGTATCAGAGTCACTCTCCGTGCAACCTTGAAAGGTGGTGGGGCAAACCTCAGCGAGGACGCTGAGTCCCAAAGGGGTGTATGTGACACCTTAGGCGAATCTCACATTGACAAAATACGGGAGAGATGTTGAGTATATTAGTAAACAGGCTTTAAACTCTAGTGACACGTTTTAAAGTCGTGCGGGCTTATGCCCAAAGCGAACGATAACACTAGTGGACTGGGCTATTACTAGTGTTTTATTACAGGAACTTAGTCCAGAAATGCAAACCAATGTAGCAAAAACTATCACAAGAAAAAGGAAAAACTAGGAAGATGTAACATGCCAGAAATGGACTGCCTTGAGTTCATCAACTGCACTCAACTCATCAAAGACATACCTATTATTTGTAAAACCAAATTTCTCAAATTCTTAATTAATAAAAGTGTCCAATTTTAAAATTTTGGACACCTTATTTGGAATTTGGTTATGATTTTCATTTTTTTTTTAGTAATGTCATCAAATGTGAAGAGGGGAAGGGTGGAACAAGCAGTGGCACAAGGGGTATGTTTCTTTTTTATGAAGCCAATTTCAGCAAAGAAAATCAAGAATATATGGCAACATGTGTATAGGCACCAAAAGAAAGCAAGTCAAAAATTAGAAAACAATAAGGCTAATAATCAAGTTGAAGTAATGGACAGTACATCTCGTGCTAATAAGAAAATGCAAGACACAAAGGGAAAAAGCATAGTAAATTCAGCAGAAGGGTCCAAGGGAAAGAGAATTACTGATGAGGAGACACAAGTTAAAAGTAGTGATTCAGAAGAAGAGGATCGTTCCTTGGTTTCGGAAAAAACTATGGACGGACAACGGAAGAAAAGGCAATGCCTGCAATGGACACCTGATCTTGAAAAGAAATTCAGGAAGGCCGTTCGCAAGTTAGGACAAAAAGGTATGTTTATAAAAACTTAGTTGTTATCAAGCATAAACCAGGAAAAAAAGCAAGAATTGGTGAAAGTCAGTAGAAAATGAGGTAATCTTTAGCAAAGCATTTGTTTGTAAATGTACTTTTTTTTACTATTGAATCCTCATATTTTGTCTTACCCTGTCGATTTAGCCCGTCCTAAACTTATTATGGAGATGATGAATGTTCCACATTTGACTCAGAAACAGATCACGAACCATCTGCAGGTATCTGAATTTGCTTTGAATTTTTTCATTACTTATCACCATCATACTATTCTCTGCATGTTTTCTTAATACTGTTATTGAACTGTTCCAACTTTCTCATAGCAAACTTTTAGAATAAGCACTTCGCAAGGTAGTTCATGTCTTGAAATTGGTAGACGAATATTCTAGTTGTGACATGAATAGTCGAGGATTAGGGTTGCGGGTTGACAGGCAGTCTAGAGTTTCGTCTAGTCATCCCAGTAGTATCAGTACTAGTCTTATATTTTGCTATTCCTAGCCCCTTGCTATTTCATATTGTGTCATTATTTCCAGCAAGATTGACTCTATTTTTATAGTGTCGTATTCTTAGATCTCTGTTATCGCATGTATCTCCATTTGCGCACATGTCTAATTACCTTGTTATTGCTACTGTCTGTTTATTGTTTCATTTTTGACTTCTCTTGAGACGAGCAGCCTCTCTACAGTCATAAGGTACCCTCCCAAGCCCCACTTGTGGAATTTCACTGGGCTTCTTCTTGTTGTTGTTGTTATTGTTGTTAACATGAATAGCGGATGTTTTCCTTATTTCTTTCATTTTTTTGGGTCCTACTGCAGAAATACAGAGTCCAAAAACAAGAAGCTCCACATGTTCAACCAGCTACTTCTTCTATAGTTAACCAATCTAAAATCATGTCGCGAACACCACCCCATCTGGTTCCAATAATTCATTCTCAATATGGAGTTAATAAGGACTTGAGTAGAATTGGGCACTTTAATTCTGTGTCCCAGAGTTTGTCTTTCCCTTTGAACACATCAACATTGTTCCATTCTGGAACCAATATGTTTAATCACTTTCCAGACAAGGGACATCATTTCAATGTACTGAATTCAAATGAGTTCGCAGTGAACTTTAACAAACCACTTCAAGAAACATACTTACCTCAACAACCTGCACTTCCTTCTATAGTTTCACCAATTCCAAACGATTATGTCTTGTCAGAGTTGAATGGCTGGAACGATTATTTAGTTTCACCGGAAAATCTCAACGACGAAATGATAGAAAATCAGATTGACAGTTATTACAGTTGGCTAGAGAAAGATCCTCTTAGTAGCAGCTCAACTCAAGATAATGTCCCCACAAGGTCAGTTTATATATAACAAAATGCAATAAATCCTTAGCTTATTGTTTTTTTCCTGTCATTTTGTATAACTGTAGATTGTTGAACAGCAGGAGTCAGAATCCTTGATATGGACAAATTGCATTTCTGGAGTAACGGGAGAAGATGTTCGATAGTTTTTCATTGATCAATTGTGATTGGATTATTCAGAACTCAAACAACCTTTGTCTTCTGTTTTCTGAACTTTTAACATCTGTACGAGTATGTTCCATTATGTTTTTTTTTTCAATCATAAGACTATTTAGACAATTTCTTCTGTTTATGTTATTGTAACAGCCCAGCCCGCTAGTGATATTGTCCGTTTTGTATTGGAGTACAAAGCGGACAATATCACTAGCGGGTTGGGCTGTTACATATGGTATCAGAGTCACTCTTCATGTAACCTTGAAAGGTGGTGGGGCAAACCTCAGCGAGGACGCTGAGTCCCAAAGGGGTGTATGTGACACCTTAGGCGAATCTCACATCGATAAAACACGGGAGAGATGTTGAGTATAGTAGTAAACAGGCTTTAAACTCTAGTGACGCGTTTTAAAGTCGTGCGAGCTTATGCCCAAAGCGAACAATATCACTAGTGGACTAGGCTGTTACAGTGTTTTATTACAGGAACTTAGTCCAGAAATGCAAACCAATGTAGCAAAAACTATCACAAGAAAAAGGAAAAACTAGGAAGATGTGGAAGTATGATATACACTTCAACAATTTATTTACTAAATATTCCACTAGTTTCTATGCTTCGTTGTTAGAGCTATCGACGTTGTTAATAGGACCTTTAAACCAATGCCTAGAACTGAAGTTCCATGTAGAAACGACTAGAACGAGAACGAAGCCAACTGCAACAGGTCCATAGAAAACGGAATTCTTTTGACGGACTCCAATCGGCCTGAAATTTCATTGGTCCATAGAAAACGGCCAAGTGACCAATACTCATTGTTTCGCCATGACTTCCGGGTTCATTTTATGGCATTTCGGGGTTATACAACACAAATTTATAATTATATCCATTTTTCCGTGTGTGTTAATACATGCTGATTTTGTAGAATATTTTTGACGGACTTCGATTAGCCTGAAATTTTGTAGGTCCATAGGAAACAACCTATGACCAATACTTCTTGTTATTCTATGACTTTCGGGTTCATTATTTTATATTTCGGGATCGTGCAATACAAATTTATAATTATATCCATTTTTTCATGTGTATTAGTACATGGTGATTTTGTAGAATTTCTTTGATAGACTCCAATTGTGAATAAAAAAAATTATGGAGATGGGGAAACTTTTGGTCTAAATCGCAGTTTGTAAATCAAACTTATAAATCGCATTTTGTAAATGCAATTTATTATCGCATTTAATAAATGCAACTTATAAATCGCATTTCTAAAATGCAACGTATCACACTGATCATGACGTCCTCTTTTTAATTTTAAGGAGATATGGTATATATCCCTCTCCTTGTATGTTGGCAACATCAATGATACAGAAGAATAGTACATTTCATATTCAAATTACCCCTCTCAACTCCTTTCTTCTCCATTCTGATCAAACTACTTGCCCTTTTACATAAGAAATGTCCTTTTTACAGAAGAACTATCGTCAATATTCTTAATAGGACCTTTAAACCAATGTCTACCACTGAATATCCACATAAAAACGACTAGAATGAGAATGCCCCCAACTGCGACAGGAGTGTAATTAAGAGTTTGATCTGTAATAGGATAGGAAACAGGCAAAGAGAAGAGTAGAGAGATGAGTGCAACCCAAAATACTGATATCCAACCTACAATAGTCCCATATCTTCCCAAGTTAAAACGCCCTCGACTGAATGACTTTCGACCTAGAGTTAACCTTAATAAGATCGGTATAGCATAAGCAACATAAAGCCCGATTGTTGCTATTGATGTCATTGCTTGAAATGCTACCAAACTTCCAAGTGACTTCAATTTGAATAGAAAAAGACACAAAAAGAAAATCTATTAGCAAGGGAGTGAATAAGAAAAACCTATATACAAAAAGACAGCCCGGTGCATTAAGCTTCCGCTATGCGCGGGGTCCAGGGAAGGGTCGGACCACAAGAGTCTGTAGTACGTAGCCTTACCCTGCATTTCTGCAAGAGGCTGTTTCCACGGCTTGAACCCGTGACTTCCTGGTCATATGGCAGCAACTTTACCAGTTACGCCAATACTTTCCTTCCAAGAAAAACCGATATGAATCGAGAAAAACATATGCATATACCGTTAATGCCATGCAAAATGCTACAAGGGCTGACATCCAGACTGCATTTATAGGAACGTCCTGTTTGTTCACTTTCTGCAACTGCGATGAAAATGGCATTGCCCCATCTCTTGAGAATGCATAAGCAATCCTGCGAAAAATAGATGCGAGCGTAAAACCTTATTGGCTCTAGGCAGGGGCGGAGGGAGAGTCGGAGAATGTTAGCTATGGGTTCAAACGAACCCAATAGCTTTTGCTTATATACACCCTGTATTTGTATTAAAAAAAACTCATTAAGAACGTATAAATACTTAATTCCGAGCCTAGTAACTACGACGAGCTATGTATTCGGTTGCAAGTTAAGAACTCATGAACTTCAAATTCTGGCTCTGCCTCTAGACTCTAGTACAGAATTTGAGTTAAACAAGGAGAATGATCACTGAGCAAAGCATATTTACCTTGAGTTGCTAGTTAGTGAGCTCATACCAGCAAAGAATACAGCAAGACCAGCAATACCTAAGCAAATTACAGCACCAACACCACTACCAAATCTACTCATGAATGCCTCATAATAGATTTGAGCAATGGCATGGCCACCCGAATCGTTACTTTCACTCAAAAGATGCGGAATATCTCTAACTGCAAAGGTTATACCAACTACGTAAACCCATCCTGCAACAACTGCTATGCCAATTGCACTTACAATACCTTGTGGCCCGTTCTTATCTGCGTCTTTAGTCTCCTCCGACTGCAAAAATATTTCGTTGAATAACAAATAAGATAAAAATTCAAGAGAATCGCTTTGAAGCAGAACTCACCATATAGGCGGAAGCATCATAACCTGTCAATGTATACTGGCTCATAAGAAGTCCGAGGACAAAAATGTAGAAATAACTGTTGATACCGTCCTGATTCTCAGTATTGAAGTTTGTAAACACAAACTCAGGACTGGCTCTTTCAGTTGCAACCGCGGGAATTACAATCATGAGAAAGCAACCTGTAATCGTTAACTTAATTAGAGTCGAGTGAAGGAAGAGCTACTGTAAATTGTGAGGCTTGAACAGAGAAATTAGGATTTCAATTACATACCGAAAAAATTGCAGGCAGCGCCTATTTGTCCAAGGAATGACAACATTGAGATAGGAAGACTATTTAATATAGCGTGTATTAGTAGAAATACGCCGTGGAGAGCCATAACTACATATTTAGAGATCATATATCCGCCTCCATTTAATCCACCAGTGCTAAGGAGAATCATCACCTGAACTAACTGTGCCAGTGAAAAATCTATACTTGTTGTGAGAGCCCACTGCAATAAGATTTTCCGTCGTTGATTAGTGTTGTTTTGCTTAGATACAATTGTGAATGTTAATACGAGTAAGTTTTCGCGATACCTGACCAACAATGTTGAACCTGCGAAATGAGAATGAAAGGAAATTTTAAGCAATATGAAGATGTAAAGCTAACTTATGACTGATGAACGTTGCGCAACATACACAGGCATGAGCTAAGAGAAAAATATATCATATTTGTTAAAATATAACTTATGACAGATGCACCGTCCTGTCACACTGCCTGATAGGGCAGATCATTATTTGGTTTTAGGCAACAAAATTCACTTAATCGAAATCTTTAGTTTCTTCAATTTGGTTTTCAGTATTTGAAAGAAAAAATGGAATAGCAGATATTTTTGACTATATATATATATTATGCTAGAAGTTCTGATTTTCCGTATTTTTCGTGTATCACTCTGTCTCGGCCACTACACCGTCTGAGCTGCAACTTGCTCTCCTCCACATATTGTTAAAGTCATATAACCTCTTCTTTATAAACCAGACAGTTTAAAATTGAGAACTCAAATGTTGAATCGCCTGGAAAGTCTTACTGCTTTTTTTTTTTTGGTTTAACTATAGTGTTCAGAAAAGACCTAATTAATCCAGATTCACGTGGCATAGGATCCATTTAACTCCCTACCAGGAATTTCTCCATTCTCAGGGCGCGAACCCTAGACTTCTGGTTAAAGATTGAGGGACTCAATGTCGGCCTACTCTAATAGCATATAACTATTTGTATAACCAGACAGTTAGAGATATTACACTTTGATAAGGACCGGACCATAAGGGTCTATTGTACGCAGTCTTACCTTGCATTTCTGCAAGAGGCTGTTTCCACGGCTCGATCCCGTGACCTTCTTTCCTGGTCACATGGCAGCAACTTTACCAACTACGCAAAGGCTTCCTTTCCGAAAGTAATATGATTATAGCACTATAAAATAGGACGAAATGGTATGAAACAGTGTAAAACTAAACAAGCAAAGGAAGAAATTACCAGCCAGTGATCCAGGAAGCAATAGGACCCCAGCTTGGACCAGCAAGTTTAGCACTCCAATAATAAAGACCTCCAGAAGTTGGATAAGAAGAACAAATCTCAGCCATTGATAATCCAATTAACATAGTAAATGTACCAGCAATTGGCCATCCATAAATGTATGATATAGGTCCACCAAAATTCAACCCAGTGCCCATTAGTCCGTTTAAACCAGTAAGTACTGATACAAAAGAGAATGAAATAGCAAAGTTCGATATCATCCTGCAATTCAACAACAACAACAATGCAGTAAGGATGTATAATCAAAAACAATAATAATAACAACAGCTAGGAAAAATGGTCAAATTCCCCCCTGTGCTATCATTGGAATATTTAACGATTTTGCAATCGTTAAACATTAAATCATAGTTAAACATTTGGTCTAATATTATCCCCTCGTAAGAAAGAAGTCTCATATTCCCTTGACCTTTAGTAGAGCTCCCAACCTGAGGTAACTTTATATTATAGTTAAACATTAAGGGGTAAATTTGGACCTTCATTCTCAAAGAACTTTCGACACGTGGAGTCCATCTGCCATTTCACGCAGCGGCGAATCCAGTATTTTAGTTTCGTGGGTGCTTTACTTTTCTTGACGTAAAGTTACTATCAATCCCATCATATAAGTATGCAACTATTTAAATAAAATGAAAAAAAATTTAGTTAGAAAATCATGATATTAATATTATAGATGCCGTGCAACTGTGATGGATAACACAATTAGCAAGAAAAATATCTGTGGATTTTGCGGTTCGGGAAACATTCTTTGTTTTTCTAAAGCAAATTTTCTTTTTCTTTCTTTGCTATAATTAATTAGATAAAGTAAGAAAAGAAAAGCAAAAAAAAAAAGATAAAACAAAGTCAGAAGCAAAAGAATAAAAGTAGTATTGACTCAAAAAATTCGCTAGTGAAAACTGAAAAGAATAAAAAGAGGACCTCATAAAATAAAGTCAGAAGCAAAAAAATAAAAGTAATATTGGCTCAAAAAAATCGCTAGTGAAGACTGAAAAGAACAAAAAGAGGACCTCATGATTGGGGCAAAAGAAAATGCTTGATAAAAAGGACCTCATAAAACAAAGTCAGAAGCAAAAAAATAAAAGTAATATTGGCTCAAAAAAGTGACTGAAAAGAACAAAAAGAGAACCTCATGATTGGGGAAAAGAAAATGCTTGATAATATAAGAAAAAATTAAGGGAAAAAAACTTGCAAGGAGTGAGATTTAATCCCTCACCCTTTGGCTTTTACAATGCTTCAGCACCCATAATAAACCAAAGCACCCACCTAACTCTTTGTTACCTAGGTGCTTGCTGATTTATTATATCCTTTTTCTTAAATTCTCTATATAACTATATATACTCCGAGTCGAGGTTAAGGGGTGCTCGAGCACCAGGAACAGTAGATGTAGATCCGCCCCTGATTTCACGTTGGAGCTATATTGATGACAAGTAGGGGTAGACATAACACCGACCGAACCGAAAAAGGCGACCGAACCGAAAATTTCGATTTTTTGGGTTTCGGGTTTTTAGTTTTTTCGGTCGGTTTTCGATTTTTAATTTTTAAAAGTTTGGTTTTCGGTTCGGTTTTCAGTTTTAATGGTTCGGTTTTTCGGTTTAACCGAAAACCGAACTTTTTACTCTTTTGAACTATTAATTTCTGAACTATAAGTGTATATGAAGCCCAAAACCAATTGCTAATCTGAAGCCCACCCCTAAAATTGATTCTGCAAGCCCAGCCCACTGCCCAAGTACCCTAAGTACCTAACGTTAATTCCAAAGAAGTAAGAACAAGAAGCCTAATCTAATCCTCCTCAATCCTCAGTTCTCAACTTCTCATCTCACTCCTCAGTTGTCAGTTCAACAGTTCTTACTTCTCTGACCTCAACTCCTCAAGGCTCAATCGTCCATCATCACTCCTCAGTTCCCCACCACTCATGAGTCACGACCCAGTACCCACCTACCACTGCCGAGTGCCGACGCCCTCACCAGTACCTCCAAAATTAGGGTTCCGACTTCCGATTGAACTCGCTCATCCTTCTTCCTCAGGTGTCAGGTTAGTGGTTACCTCTTAGCTGCGGCTCCTAGCTCCTTCTTTTTTCAAGAAATCAATTTTCTTTTAACTTTGTGTAGAGATACGGTTGAATAAAGAAATTATCGAAAAATAATAATTTAAATCTTGCTAAACTAATTTTGAATTAGAAGGTCCTTCAGAAATACATACGGCTCATTCTTCATTTCTTTGTGTGTCCTTTTCTTTTCTCTTGGATAAAAAGAAAGAAAAATTATCAAAAATAATTTTCGATTTTTCTGGTTTCTGCTATTGTTTGTAGCATATATGCGCGTTAATTTCTCCTACTGTGCCGATTGCTGTTGCTGTGACTTGTGAGCCTGTGACGCCTTTTTCCTCCGCTCGTTGCTCATCCTTTTTCCTCAGGTTAGTGGTTACCTCCTTCTTCTGAGTTCCTTTTCAATTTTACCTCGTTGGCGTCGCTCCTCCACCTCCTGCTGGTTTCGTTAAAATTTCGATTTTTTAGCTATTCTTTATAGTATATATGCGCATTTGCGTCTTACTTTTAGGACTCTTTCGAGTTAACAACTTTAGCTGCATTTTGCCTTCAAGTGATTTGCTAGCTTCGTGGTAATTTGATT
>MCJB01048708.1:35822-55052 GCA_002018475.1 Nicotiana obtusifolia
ATTTAGCAGCACTCTGTGTTAGTTAGCAGTTAGCTTCGTGGTAATTTATTCTGATTTACAAATACATGCAGCTACTGCTTATTCCTTATTGTATAATTTTGTATGCGTAACTTATTGTGGTTGAGTATTTGATTGTTGTGGTTGAGTAGTTGTGGTTGTACTGATTAAATTGTGGTTGCACAGCAGTCACAGTAGCAAGCACAATCAGCTTTTTACACTGTTTTTACACAATCAGCAAGTCAGAAACAGCTTAACAGTTTAACACTGCCCAAATGAGTGGCATTGCTCGCAGCCTGGCACAATTAACAGTAGGGGTGGGCACAATTATGGAAGTTGCAATCATAATGATAACAGATGCTTAGATAATGATCCAAATCCACTGAAAAGATGCTAAAAACATTTCCAACTTCCAAGGATTTTCAATTGCGAAGCACAAAATTGAATAAAGTAATATCCATAACAATATATTGAGTCTACATCGGATATAAAAATAACCGAACCGAACCTTGAAAAAACCGAATAACTAAACCGCAAATAACCGAACCGAACCTTGAAAAAACCGCACCGAACCGTAAAAACTTTGGTTTGGTTTGGTTATTAAATCAAAAACCGAAAACCAAATAAACCAAACCGAAATTCTACAAAACCGAACCGAACCGACCGATGCCCACCCCTACTTCTATCTTGTTAGTTAGGGGTAATTGTTAGCGGTACTAAGTAAAATAATATTTATATAAAAATTTAATTCGTCTAATATAATATTTGGTCGTTCAATTTAATTTATACATATTTAATACATGAATTATTTATACTTCATAGAAGGGCTTAGCTAATATCAAAAAAATTAAGGGATTACTAATTCATGCATTAACTATACCTGGATAAGACCCTAAAATTACCAAACCACCCCTCAAACCTTTTTTCTAAATTTCTTTATATACAAAAAGAAGAATATTCAAGGGTATAATTATAAAGAAGATTTTGTATAATTTTAAATCAAACACAAGCTAATTTTTAATACAATGAACCAAACACTTGATAAAAAATAATCCCAGCACTATAATCCCTGCATTACTAATACCTGTATTACTAATCCCTGCATTACTTGTGTTTGTGTTCGTACCAAACGACCCCTTAGTTGTCTGTATTTTTCTTTGTATACGGTATGCTCTCTCCTAGTTGGATGAACTAACTTCTAATCATTCCTATTATTTTGGTTTTGCAGCTGGGTTGTTTTTAGTTTCTACTTTTTGTATTAGCGATTTTAAAATATTACCAATAAAATGTTATGATATTAAGGTAATTTAATATCGAATCATTATTTGGATATAAATTATCAGATGTAGGACACCTCGACATGACAGACATTTCATCAAAAAAAGAGACTTGATATGTCAAAATCTAGCTGTCGAGCTCAAAAATGAATGGAGCAAAAACATCAAGAATGAAAAGCAAAGCTAAAGCAGGCCATACATACAATAAGCTCCTTACTTTGTGAATATAAATTGAGGCTCTTTTTTTTTTTTTGAAAATTTTTTGGCTTTGTATTTAAATTTATATCTAAAGAAATATTAATCGGATTAGAAGATAAAGATTAGGAGCTTCTAGGTTTGGAGTGATAAGGAGAAGAAGAGGGGTAGTTGAAGATGGGGTATGAAGAGATAGAACAACGGGAGTGGGGGAAGGCACTTTCTTTTTCTTTTTTATTTTTATATTTGTCTTGAATTTTGATTCCCACTTGCCTTTTTTGTAAATTTATTTTTTGTCATATCAACTTTTAGGGTGATATTAATTCCACGAAGATAAGGATAGGGGAGTATTAGATGGGATAATTTATATATTTTTCGGACAACTAGATGGGACAATTTATATATTTTTCCAAGATTTAGCTTGAATATGTAAAACATCAGTTTTAACGCGCGCGCGCACTCATATATATATATATATATATACTAATTTTAGTGTACGCACGTTGCATGTGTGTACCTTGTAGAAAAAATATGCAAAAAAATAAATTATTTTGCGTGTACCACTAAGTATGTAACTTAAATAGTATTAAATAATTTATGTTATGAAATAAATATCAAATAAAAAAGAGTAAGTTCCTTAAAACAATCAATGTTGATCCGATTGAGCTGCCTTAATAAAGAGATAAATATTGCCCCACATACCTCATACGTGCTGTTGTGACTTCAAATTTTGCCTTTATATGCTGAAATTATATGGTTATCTTCTTTCTTGTAGGATTAATTAGAAAAATATATTTGATATAAAAAAATTAATAATAAAAGTGTAATAATAATTAATCTATTTACCTTCTTTAAAAGTATGTGTTTTTAATTATAATGCAATTGTTAGGTTTCCTTTCTTTAAGTATTTTATAATTTGATGTCCAAATAGAGTCTAATGGTAGTGGTAGTAATAGCACTTATATCTTATTTTATTAATAAAAATGTATTGATATTTTTGTATAAAGTGTTAAATTAGTTAGTTTTTGATGGGAGTATTTGAGAAGATGTTGTTTTGTCCTTTATTGGAAAAAGAAAGAAAGAAAAAAGTGTTTAAAAACACTTCTTTCTCTTATATGGTTTGAATATTTTTAAGGTGTTTTGGAGGGAAACTAGAATTTAACTATATTATTAGTAGTCAAGATTGGGCACTTTAAAATAGTCTGAAATTTACTTTTTTAGTCACTATTAAATTTGTTATTTAAAATATTTTAACAGTTTACTAATTTTGAAATTGTGACTATTGTTTTAAAAAGGTGCCTCTTGGCAAATGTTGAGTCTTTAATTCTAACAGACACCTAAAAGGGTTTATAAATTTTTCATTCCTCTCCAAAACGAAAATCATCTGAAAAGCAACAGCTTTCCATCTTCTTCTCTTTCTGCTATCTACAATTCACAAAATCCGTTCGAGCGAAAATTCGAGTTAATTGCTGGTGCTCGAATTTCATAGGCTTTGTAGAATCCTAGAGGAATTCAGCTATAATCCATGCAACAATGAAACTGGTAGGCTTAAATTCCTTAAGAACAGTGATTACTCTATCAAAGCCTAATTATTTCATCCCCATATTCTGTATTTTTTTTCTAACACAAAGACGATAGTTGTATGAGTATTTTGATTGAAAGATATAATTGGTTGTTTAGCTTTATCGATGCATGCATTTTTGGTCCATGAACTTTTTACTTTAGATTCTCTCACATTTTGTATAAATAAATATAAATATAGATGCAAATAGTGATTCAAACGCATCATGTCAATCAATATAAAATTTGTATCCAAAAATGTCTCTCGTCTCTCTCATTCCCTCTCTTTTGTATAGATTGATTCCTCACTACATGTAAATTATATAGTGTTTCAATTTGAATATTGTAAGCATTTTATAATTTTTATAGTATTTTATTACTGTTACAATTATAATTGATCCACGATACTATGAATATTTTTAAAATACATACAACTTAGGGAGAGAAGTATTTTTCGTAGATTTTATTTCTAACTCAAATACGATTATTATTAATTTTCGTAAAGGAATTGAAAGTTAAAAATTCTAAATATTAGGAGAATAATTAAATGGCTATTTTTATATATTAGAAATTTAATTAAATAATTATTTTAACTATTAAGAATTAATCAAATAATTATTTTATCTAGTGTTAACTCTATATTTAAAGGTAAAAAAGGCGAACGCCATTTTTCTTAGGACTTTCGTGCTTTTAATATAATATTTATTTATATAATATATAAAAGAGTTTCACCTAAATCAAAACATAAAAAAGTTACTCCGTCATCTTCCAAGAACGTCGTGCGTCCTCTTTCTTTTTTGATTATTTCTTGGTATCTGTCCAGAGGAATAAACTTTTAAATACCAAGTGGTTACGTCCTCTTTTGTTAGTCTTTTTAATTCTTTCCTTATCTTAACATTCATATATAATTTAAGTGTAAATATAAAATAAAATGTTAATATTTTTGAAGTTCTAAATATTTAAAATTTTCTACATAATCCAATGAAGGAAGAATTTAATATATAAAATTTAGTTGATTTTGTAATCCTAAATATTAGGAAAATAATTAAATGATTATTCCTACATATTAGGAAAATAACTAAATTACTATTTTATTCAATATAAACTCTATTTTTAAAGAGTAAAAAATGCTTATGACCTTTTGCTAAGGCCCTATATGTAATATCTTATTTTTCTCGCGTAACGTTAACTTTCAATTGGAAAATGTGACCAATCAATTTTTTAAAGAAGAATTAATCTAAGTTGTTGGCTTGCTGCCACTCAATCACTTAAATTAAAAATAGCAGGTAAGTATATAATATATGTATAACTCATGCGTGATATGTAATTGTATATAACTATTGTATAACCGATTAAAAGAATAAATAATGAATCAATCAACTAACTTAGTAAAAGATCCCTTTTTAAGGGAAATCTCGAACCTTTTATGGGAGAATAGATGCTTGGATATAACTTACAAATATTATTTTTGTAATCACAATTCCACTGATTTTATTTAAGTTAAAGAATAAGTTTGGACAACATGTTTGCAAAATAATACTTGAATGATTGATGATTCGATGTAATTCTTTAAAATCAAGAATAATGAATTTATACGCCAAAATTTGATAGTAATAAATATCAAAACTTTTCAAGCTTTACATGATTCGTATCGAAAAACTTAACACATTTCTAATTTGTTGCTTAAATTTTGGTGATGTTTGTGCAAATGGCAGGTGATTAACTGTTATGTAGGCTAATATTGCAAAAATAAAAAAAAATTACAAATAGTGAAGGAATTCTGGTTAAAATTAGTTTTTTTTTAAAAAAAATTTTAAATTTCACATATATTATTCCAAATTGAAGTGGACAAATATAAATCTATGTCTAAACAGCTCGATTGATAAAGCCAGAAAGTAAGAGACTTGACCGGAAAAAGAGTTCTAGGGCTCGACAGCGAGGTGACGAAAAAAAAAGTAAAAAACAACTACCTTTTGAGACATCTGACGGAGGATAATAATCCTAAAGCTGGCATAAAAGAACCACTTCTTCTGCGATCTCTCTGTTCATCGATCTTATCTCAGTCACTTGCTATTTGTTCGTAACATATCAATTTTTTTTTTATATCTGTTAGTGGTATTGTATATGGTAAGCTGATTCTAGATAAATTGAACAGGAAATTGAGGATGGAATCATCACCGTCTTCATCGTCGGTGATAACGCCAGAAGATGTAATGGGGACTTTGATGAACGACGGCACAATCGATTCCATGAGGTTGAAAATCATTACTCACCTTAAAGCTAATGTATGTATGTAAACACATTGCGCGTAAACATGCATCAGCTCCTTATTTGCTGTCATTATTCCTATGCTTTTTTGTGTTTGTGATATTATAGGAAGAACTCAAAAATACCACCATAAAGATGGTTGAGCAAAGCAGGGTTCTCAACACCCCTGGTGCTGAAAAGCAGACCAAAAGAGAGCTATTTGATGCACTCCGGCAAGAACTTGAGTAAGTTTGTTATTTTTTTTTTTGTTTTGGTTTCTGCATTATCTCAAGAAGTTCAATTCGACAACACGAACTGAAATTGAAAGACTCATTTTATTAGGACTTTTGGGAATTTGGACTTGGTAAATCCTCAATATATTTGTTACGACCCGGCACGTAGGGAGTAAACCCCAAGCAAGTCTTCTAGGGCTATCAATTCAACACGTAAAAAGAATGCAGTCTCCCCTATTTCTAGGGCTATGCGGTATATCAGCTAAGGATATGATTTTCCGACACAACAATCAGAAATATCCTTCTAAAAGCACAACAATCATAATTAGTGTCAACACCAAAATATCAAGTAACATTACTAATGTTATAATGCCTCAAAGGGTCAAAACCATTAAACTGACTACAACCCCAAACTAGGACTTTAGAGTACACCCTGCTTAGGATGTGATGATGCTGAAAATTCCTACGTGCTTGCCACTGCTCTGCTTAATTTATTCCAAAATTACGCTCACAACAACTTACCTATGTCATCTCATTCGAGAATTGGCCAATTTTCAGCTGCACAAAATCAGAGTGTCAATGCCTTTTTCCTATTTTAAATGCTTCAGACCTTGCTGAACAACAGACGGTCACTGTTCTCATTTGGGTCAATGTTAAGATTAGGAGGCAAAGAATAAGTGCTTGTCTTATGAAATCGTCTTTCTTTTTGGTTGCTGTTATTTGGTTTTTTTATCTCTGCTTGCCCTATTTTTCCTGTAGGACTTCAGTGCTTGAGAAAGCTTCTAAATCAGTTTGGGAGCTTATTTTGGATAACAATGGGATAGGGAAGGAAATAAGTGAAACTGTTGAACAAGTATTCTGTCGGTTGAGTGGAAGAGAACCACCATTATTTGTGTCGGATTTTGGACCTCAACCAGAGAAAGGGAAAGAGACAAAGAGTGAGCAAGACAGGCTGAAAGAGGAAAGCCGGGAAACTGGAAAAGATAATTCTGAATCTGCAGCAAAGAAGAGAAAGATGAATGCGGAAGAGGGGATTGATGAAGCTGTTAGCAAATCTAGTGACAAATCAACCTTATCAGATGATTCTAGTAAAATGCTGCCACCAAATGTGAAAAGTCAACACACTTCCTGAATCGTTTCCATTGTCTTATCCATCTTTTTTCATCTTTTACACCAGTACTGCTTCTACATATTTAACTTGTAACATGGTCTGTTAATACTAAAAGTAGAACTGTTCACTAGGTGTTAGGTTCTTTGAAATCTATGTAGCTGTATCAGTTCAAACATTGATTCCTGCAGTTCCAGAATGAGCACTGCTTTACGTTTCAGTTGCGTAAACGCTCTTCTTTTGGGTTGGAGTTGAAGGATGTCTGAGTTTCTTTCATTTAGATCTGCAAAAATCTGTTGTTCCGGGGCTTCCACTAGGCGGACACTCTTCTTTTGTGCTGGAGATGGTGGGAACCAAGTTTTTCATTTAGCTCTTCACCACTCTGCTGATACAAATTGAATTTGCTTTTAGCCATACTGTTGACACATTAAATCATGCATGTACTAGTTATAGAAAGTCAACCTTATCAAGTGTCATTGGCTCTAAAAAAGGTTCTTCACATTGAAAAATTAAAGAAAACATTTCAAGAAAATTTGCATAATCATAGCAGTAGTAGTTAATTATCATTCCATGGCAACAGTGGCGGATCCAAGATTTTAAGGTCGTGGGTGTTCACTTTCTGGTCATATAAAAAAATTGGTTCATGCAAGAATTGATCTCTTAACCATTTCATATTTGTGTACTCTATTCTCACCTCTTAACCAAAGCACCTAAAAGACTTTGTTTAATGGGTGCTAGCTAGTTATTTATATCAGTATTCCCTGTATTTTCTATATAATTATACAGAGTTTATGTCGGAGTTAATCGGTGCTTCAGCACCCGGTGCGGACAATGTAGATCCGCCCCCTGCATGGCAACTGAATATTAACATATCATAGCAGATAAAATAAAAATCTCAAAATCAAGTTAGACGATGATCAACCCAAACATTCTATTCATGTTTTTTTTTTTTGCGCAAAATTAAATCTCCAAAGATTCTCTTCTGTACACGATATTTCTTTATCAAACAAAGCCAATGAATCATGCACCTCAAATTTAGGAATCATACACCTCATAAAATGACCGAGAATCACGTTTGTAACTACTCAAACAATATCTTGTTTTTTTTCTTGCTAAAAAATATTCTCCTTCTATATTTTCTTTGATTTTGTATCATTTATAGAATATGAAACTAAGAAATCTAGAATATATTAAAAAAACCAAACAACTATAAAATAATAGCAAATATTGCTATTATATATGAGTATAACAGTTAAAACAATACTAATATAAACACATTGAATATACCATGTATTTTTTTTAAATTACATTGGAAGGTTAAATATTATCTCCTAAAAACAATAGTATAACTGTTTATTTAATGTATAACATTATGAAATATACATTATATTTTATATTGTTTGCAATGACATGGAGAAGTCCAAAAATATTTCATGTCAAATATACATGAAATATATTTAGATACACCAAAAATACATAAATGATACATTAAATATGTATAATACATACATCAAATATGTACATTTGTTTGTACATCAAATATATAAATTACAAATACAAAAGCATTATATGCAAAGAAGTAGAGTGGAGACAGAAAAAAATCGGAATAGCAAAATTAGAGGGACAAAGTATTATGTAGGATTTGAAAAGATTTATGTAGGATTAGTTAATTATCTCCCCCCTCCCCCCACCACCAATACACAACGTGAGTTAGAGAAAAGTTAGTCATTTAGTAGCATTCCTTTAATATATCATTTTGTGAAATAATTTTATAAAAAAGAAATGTTCAGCCGTCATGTATTGTCCGCTTTGGCCCAACAGACCTTACAGATTTGTCCCTTGGACTGCTATCATCGAGTCCAAAGCGCGCGTACCATGTGAACTTTGGTTGTGCATAAAACTCTTCATTTTCTCTCCATTCCGATGAGATTCGCATAAGGTGATATCTGCCCCCCTTCTTCATAAGCTGGCCAACCTAGAACCCTGGCAGTCTTGCTTGACCCGCACTCTGTCATGGGCATCACAATTATCATCAGATCGCAACTGATACGTTATTTGCAACCGAGACTGCAGCCTACTACTGATAAAAAACACGATATATGTCATGGGCTGCTTTCCAGCCTCGCCCCATGACCCCTTGGACGCGTCCCATGGCATCCTGGCAAGCTTCTCAAATCATAGCGCCACAGTCTACCCCGTGGTTTTGGCAGCGCCAAGTGACAAGCGCGCATGTGCCTTTGTATGAATGTTAAGATAAGGAAAGAATTAAAAAGACTAACAAAAGAGGACGTAACCACTTGGTACTTAGAAGTTTATTCCTCTGGACAGATACCAAGAAATAATCAAAAAAGAAAGAGGACGCACGACGTTCTTGGAAGATGACGGAGTAACTTTTTTATGTTTTGATTTAGGTGAAACTCTTTTATATATTATATAAATAAATATTATATTAAAAGCACGAAAGTCCTAAGAAAAATGTCGTTCGCTTTTTTTACCTTTAAATATAGAGTTAACACTAGATAAAATAATTATTTGATTAATTCTTAATAGTTAAAATAATTATTTAATTAATTTTCTAATATATAAAAATAGCCATTTAATTATTCTCCTAATATTTAAAATTTTTAACTTTCAATTCCTTTACGAAAATTAATAATAATCGTATTTGAGTTAGAAATAAAATCTACGAAAAATACTTCTCTCCCTAAGTTGTATGTATTTTAAAAATATTCATAATATCGTGGATCAATTATAATTGTAACAGTAACAAAATACTATAATTATTATAAAATGCTTACAATATTCAAATTGAAACACTATATAATTTACATGTAGTGAGGAATCAATCTATTCAAAAGAGAGGGAATGAGAGACATTTTTGGATACAAATTTTATATTGATTGACATGATGCGTTTGAATCACTATTTGTATTTATATTTATATTTATTTATACAAAATGTGAGAGAATTTAAAGTAAAAAGTTCATGGACCAAAAATGCATGCATCTATAAAGCTAAACAACCAATTATACCTTTCAATCAAAATACTCATACAACTATCGTCTTTGTGTTAGAAACAAAATACAGAATATGGGGATGAAATAATTAGGCCTTGATAGTGTAATCACTGTTCTTAAGGAATTTAAGCCTACCAGTTTCATTGTTGCATGGATTATAGCTGAATTCCTCTAGGATTCTACAAAGCCTATGAAATTCGAGCACCAGCAATTAACTCGAATTTTCGCTCGAACGGATTTTGTGAATTGTAGATAGCAGAAAGAGAAGAAGATGGAAAGCTGTTGCTTTTCAGATGATTTTCGTTTTGGAGAGGAATGAAAAATTTATAAACCCTTTTAGGTGTCTGTTAGAATTAAAGACTCAACATTTGCCAAGAGGCACCTTTTTAAAACAATAGTCACAATTTCAAAATTAGTAAACTGTTAAAATATTTTAAATAACAAATTTAATAGTGACTAAAAAAGTAAATTTCAGACTATTTTAAAGTGCCCAATCTTGACTACTAATAATATAGTTAAATTCTAGTTTCCCTCCAAAAACACCTTAAAAATATTCAAACCATAAAAGAGAAAGAAGTGTTTTTAAACACTTTTTTCTTTCTTTCTTTTTCCAATAAAGGACAAAACAACATCTTCTCAAATACTCCCATCAAATACTAACTAATTTAACACTTTATACAAAAATATCAATACATTTTTATTAATAAAATAAGATATAAGTGCTATTACTACCACTACCATTAGACTCTATTTGGACATCAAATTATAAAATACTTAAAGAAAGGAAACCTAACAATTGCATGATAATTAAAAACACATACTTTTAAAGAAGGTAAATAGATTAATTATTATTACACTTTTATTATTAATTTTTTTATATCAAATATATTTTTCTAATTAATCCTACAAGAAAGAAGATAACCATATAATTTCAGCATATAAAGGCAAAATTTGAAGTCACAACAGCACGTATGAGGTATGTGGGGCAATATTTATCTCTTTATTAAGGCAGCTCAATCGGATCAACATTGATCGTTTTAAGGAACTTACTCTTTTTTATTTGATATTTATTTCATAACATAAATTATTTAATACTATTTAAGTTACATACTTAATGGTACACGCAAAATAATTTATTTTTTTTGCATATTTTTTCCACAAGGTATACACATGCAACGTGCGTACACTAAAACTAGTATATATATATATATATATATGAGTGCGCGCGCGCGTTAAAACTGATGTTTTACATATTCAAGCTAAATCTTGGAAAAATATATAAATTGTCCCATCTAGTTGTCCGAAAAATATATAAATTATCCCATCTAATACTCCCCTATCCTTATCTTCGTGGAATTAATATCACCCTAAAAGTTGATATGACAAAAAATAAATTTACAAAAAAGGCAAGTGGGAATCAAAATTCAAGACAAATATAAAAATAAAAAAGAAAAAGAAAGTGCCTTCCCCCACTCCTGTTGTTCTATCTCTTCATACCCCATCTTCAACTACCCCTCTTCTTCTCCTTATCACTCCAAACCTAGAAGCTCCTAATCTTTATCTTCTAATCCCATTAATATTTCTTTAGATATAAATTTAAATACAAAGCCAAAAAAAATTCAAAGAAAAACAAGAGCCTCAATTTATAGTCACAAAGTAAGGAGCTTATTGTATGTATGGCCTGCTTTAGCTTTGTTTTTCATTCTTGATGTTTTTGCTCCATTCATTTTTGAACTCGACAGCTAAATTTTGACATATCAAGTCTCTTTTTTTGATGAAATGTCTGTCATGTCGAGATGTCCTACATCTGATATTATATCCAAATAATGATTCGATATTAAATTACCTTAATATCATAACATTTTATTGGTAATATTTTAAAATCGCTAATACAAAAAGTAGAAACTAAAAACAATCCAGCTGCAAAACCAAAATAATAGGAATGATTAGAAGTTACTTCATCCAACTAGGAGAGAGCATACCGTATACAAAGAAAAATACAGACAACAAAGGGGTCGTTTGGTACGAACACAAACACAAGTAATGCAAGTATCAGTAATGTAGGGATTAGTAATACAGGTATTAGTAATGCAGGGATTATAGTGCTGGGATTATTTTTTATCAAGTGTTTGGTTCATTGTATTAAAAATTAGCTTGTGTTTGATTTAAAATTATACAAAATCTTCTTTATAATTATACCCTTGAATATTCTTCTTTTTGTATATAAAGAAATTTAGAAAAAAGGTTTGAGGGGTGGTTTAGTAATTTTAGGGTCTTATCCAGGTATAGTTAATGCATGAATTAGTAATCCCTTAATTTTTTTGATATTAGCTAAGCCCTTCTATGAAGTATAAATAATTCATGTATTAAATATGTATAAATTAAATTGAACGACCAAATATTATATTAGACGAATTAAATTTTTATATAAATATTATTTTACTTAGTACCGCTAACAATTACCCCTAACTAACAAGATAGAACTGACAAGGGCAAATATAAGAGGATTTGCTAATGGTAGAAATAGACTAAAAGTATAACTCAAGGAAAAATTGAGCATTTTCGGATAATACAGAAGGCAGATTTGGATCTTTTTCTCCAATCACTATTACATCTCAATTTCAAGCAAGTTGGAGTCGGCTATATGAATTCTACAGTAATCATTTCATCTCTCCATTTAAGTTCATTTTACACCAACATAGTACAAAATAAAACTAGAAATGAAAAGTACTACTAGATGTATTTCTCTATTCGACGGCTCCTAGAAAATGTAGGACCTAAAGTAAATATGCTAACATAACTATTATCCAATTAGTTGATATCACCTATATCGCGTGAACAATCAAGAAATTAAAATTAATAGGCAAGGTACTCACGAAAGATCGCGTTTGAGTTCTTGTTTGTATCCTAGCTCATGGAGACGAGCATGGTCCGAATCAACTACACCATGAGCATGGTCCGATTCCGAATCAACTATGCCATTGGCTACTCGAAGACTCATAGTTATGAAACTGCAATATGATCCCAGATTATATGCAAACTTGTCAATTACAAAATAATGAGACAATAAATTTCTCTCCCTCAAGTTCAGGACTAAGAAGAAAGAATATGTGTAGCCTTTTGCCTGGCTTTCCACAGATACATAAAGACGCAGAAAGATTCACACTAAACATGGAAAAATCAGAATTCTGCAGATATTTTATCAGTGACATGACTTGATTAGTGAAATTATACCTATTATAGTATACATGTTCTTATCATGACAATGATTCTTATGCGTGTACAGCCAATATTTTATCAGTGACATGACTTTGGGCAATTGTTTCCTCATGTTGGTGGCAAATAGGGCATAGTGGGGATATAGTAATGTGGAGTTTAAAGTTGCCACCAAAGGAAGTATTTAATCTTTAATTTGGTGGCAACTTTAATGCCCGGATCCAATTAAAGTTTCGGACCACCTGGTTGTTTTGTAGCTTATTGTACAGGGATTGCATTATAAATTTTCCGTTAGGTGTTAGTCCCCATATAAATTTTGCGTATTTCGTTCACAATAGTTAGGGGTAATTCAAAAGTTAAGTCATTGATGTTTTACCATCTGGTGGGTCAAATGTTGCTCAACTGTTGAGTTATGTTCGTTATTTGGTAGTGGGCCTTCAATAATATTTCGAAGTATGATATTTGGGACAATCCAAGGCTCCGTCCAATAACAAATGTGTTTTTCGCTGGCAATGTGTCATAGTATGCCTTGTTGGCAAAATTGCCAGCCCGATTTAACAGCTTTCCAGGTATTAGAAAATTGATGATGGTTGGTTTTCATTGAGTATTTATTGATGAGTTTAGAAGTCATAATTTTGTTGGCGATGTGAATAATCTCCAAGCTAGGACGCCTAGTAGAGCATTGTTTTTTTTTATAGATTCCATTTTTGGAGGTGTATCTTCCTTTTGCTTTGAGTTGTACCCCACAAAAAGTTTCTTTGGTACCTTTCCATAGAGTTTATGATTATTGTGCGGAAGATTTATAATTTGCATAACATAATTTCGAATTGAGTTTAATGTGTACTTAATAAAAGGACAGTCCGCTTATCACGAGGAATGGTATTTTTGGAGAAGAAAATTTTTGACTTTACATAATTTATTTTTTGCCCTGAGTCGTGTGTAAAAGTGTTAAGAATATCAATGATTGTGTAAATATTGTTAGTTGTGAGACGTGAAGTTAGAGTGATATCATCATCAAAGAGTAAGTGTGAGATAGATGGTCCTCAACGTGACAGTTGGACTGGAATTCTTTGTTAATCAACGACTGTGTGAATTTGACGGGATAACCGTTCCATGCATAAAATGAATATGTATGATGAGAGTGGATCACCTTGACGGAGTCTCTTTGTAGGTGTGAAGTATTATATATGTCCATTTAATAGAATGGAGATGGATAAGGTAGTGATGCGGGACAGAATTAGAGTGAAAAATAGGGTTGGAAAGTTGAAATAATGTAATGTATCTTTAATGAACGCCCACTCCATTTCAAAGGCTTTTTTAAGTCCAAAAAAGGTTTTGGAAGCGGCCGAAATACTCAAATTAATCTTATATATATATATAATTAATTTTTCAAATGGTTATTCAACTTACAATTTTATCTACAAAAATCTCAAACTAAACTTTTGTCACTTTAAATTAACCGAATTTACAATTGGTTACTCAAAATATAAATCTGGTCGGAAAAAACCATTAAATCTAATTAGAAAGCCAAGTAGGCATGCCAAATCAGCTAAAATGCCAAGGTAACTTTCCACGTTAACAAGCATAGTCAAATATTTATCCATTTAACAACCCCTATAAAGACCTAAAATTGTGAAACGTGATTATACACGTCAAGAAAAATTAAAACACAAAACATTTAAACACATGAAGATATAAGATAAGAAGTTATGTCTCATTCTAATGAGAAAATTGAGAATAAAAATTAACAAAATTCACATCTATAATAGATTTTGTGCCCCCAAATCATTTATTTTATGTATGAAGCTAATTTTTTCTAAAAGTGTCTTTTTATTAAAATGTGGTCAACCAGAAATTTTTATGTTTATGATTCTCTATCCATTGTTGTATAAAATTCTCCAGTTTTTCATTCTCATATGTGATCGAAAAGTACTAACAGATCGGCAGTAGCAAAGGCAGGAAATTCAGTAAGGATTTTGAACACCATTTACTAGTGGGCTATGCAAGAGTGTTCAAAGTCTATTTTTAATCAATAACAAGTAATATTTTACTTTATATATAACATAATTTTTCGACGAAGAGTGATCATTGACCAACATAGCTTCGCCGTTGCAGATCAGGACGAAGTGATTCATCATGCTCAAAGATCAGATCGCTCGATACGAACAGTTTATATATAGGTCATCAAAAGTCTCGTGACTTCGTTTGGAGGCTTGCATAACAAAGTTTGTTACATTAGCTCTAAAAAGGACACACTCTCTTATCCAAAGCAAAAAAAAAAAAAAAAAAAACTAAAGAAAATGTGGGAGTAGTGATTCATCAAAATGGTCTATTTTATGGAGGTCGAGGATTAGTGTAGTAGAGTAGGTAGTCTAGAGTATTCATAATAGTAGTATTGGCACGCAGTCTCGCTTTTTGTTGGTAGTAGGTTTTTATGACTAACCGTTATTTTTTTTCATTGTTGATCACCTTACTATCTTGTTGTTTTTATTCTGCTTCTATATGACTTTTTGGTACTGTCCCTTCTTGTCTATATTTTTATTGATGTGGTGCTTATGCTTTCTATTGAAAACAGTCCTTCTATCCTCACAAGGTAGGAGTAAGGTCTGCGTACACACTACACTCTCTAGATCTTACGGTATGAAATAACACTAGGTATATTGTTATTGTTGTTGTTGTTATTGTTGTTGTTGAAAAGGTCATTCGCATTTGGTAATGTTATACCATCCCACAAGTGGGAGGGGATTTATGCCTCAACTGTAGTCTGTAGATATAGGATTTTTGAGAATGCGCCTTAACGATCAATGGTTGACGATCAATGCACACGTAGCTCTTCGACAAGCTAGACATGCCATTGCGCTCATAAGGATGTGGTGGGATCGATGTGTTCGTTAGTTCTTTTAATAGAATTATCATATTCGAGCTTTGAGAATTAAGAAATAATTAGGTGAAAAGCACTTTTCGAATCCTACACGATGCGATTTGAATTAGTCAAACACTCAAATCAGTAAATTCTAAATACCGGTTGGTTAAACAAAAAAATTATTATAAATATAATCGTCATATTATTATTTGAAAAGGTCATTCACCTGTCGTAATACTAAAAATGTAGAACAAGTGGATATATATATATATATATGATCTGTTCATTCATAACACTTATTGAAGGAAACCTAGTCTTACATCTGTTGAATTAAAAATGTAGAACAAGTGGATAATTGGATTCAAGTACCAACCAACAAGATCGAAACCCCATACTCGCTGCACTCTTGGAATAATTAATTATCCAAATATTTTCGTTTTATGATTGACAAATTTAATCATATTTGAAAAGGCCATTCGCAACTTTAGCTGACCGAGAATATGCCTTTAATAGGAAGGTATGGAGGTCGATGATTAGGATAGTAGAGTAGGTAGTTTAGAGTGTTCATAATAGTAATATTGGCACGCAGTCTCGCTTTCTGTTGGTAGGAGGTTTTTATAACTAACCGTTGTTTTTTTTCATTGTTGATCACCTTACTATCTTGTTGTTTTTATTCTGCTTTTATACGGTTTTTTGGTACTGTCCCTTCTTGTCTATATTTTCATTGATGTGGTGCTTATGCTTTCGTTCTTTTCTAAAACCAGTATCCATTTTATGGATCATTAAAAACACTATTTTAGATATATGACTCTTTAATATAATATTTAATTTCACTTTTCCTTTTCACATAAATCTCGGTATAATACTAACAAAAGTTATGCGAGAAGTTGACTTTAGGCCTCTAACCAAAAAAACTGTAGGCTTACAACAGCAGTAATACATCATTTCCTATTATGCTAAAAGGGAAACAAGTTGACTTTAGGCCTCTAACCAAAATTGTCATATTGTATGTACATATGAAAATAGGAATAGTATTTTTTTGCTTTATGATGTTTGGTAAACTATTATTATCGAATGCATCATACGATACCAACAAAATAAACTATCGTAAAATGAGCCATCAAGCAATTATTGAGGACCAAACCAAAAACTCACCTTAACATATTCAAGAGTATGCAAAATTAATATATATGTATAAGAAATAATATTTGACATATAAATATAATATAACTTTTTGGCGAAGAGCATGCAATTGATCTTCCTCGTCAACTTAACTCCGTTTCCTGTCCATCATTAGTTGTGGGAAGACATGCTACAGTGGCTGGTACAAAGAGTCGCAATCCCACGAGGATGAGCTAATCCCAAAAACATGTCCTCGGTTTAGATTGCAGGTGCTACTTGCCTGCAAGAAGTCAGAATCGCTAATAATCATTTGTTCGTCATACTAGAGTTCTAATGTTATACTCTGCCTTGGTGGAAGAGTTTTAGTTATCTTCAACTTCTAACTCCTTTCTTGTCTAGGATAGAGTTCTCTTCGAGTAAGGAGTCCTTCTCCTTATCACTTATGCAGTGTTTTGTTAAGGAGATATTAAATATAACTACTTAAATTTATTTCCTTCACGTACACGCTTGGTGTTTAAATTTGTTCGTATCTGTGTACACAATATATGAACCTAGTTCATGCTTGAGTTCCTTTTATCAATCATCAAAATAAACTTCACTTAAGTAAAAAATGTTGAACCTAATTATATTCTAAAGGTGTTAAATGGGCATGTTTTTAATCATGTTTGGAAGGTTAATTAATACGCTGAGTTCAACAAACATGCGCAACTTAAAAATTACAATTGTAATGATTGATTGAACAATGCTTAATTTATTGGATCTTGCAAATTTTATATGTATTAGGTTTATATACCTGTCACTAAAAGAGTTATTTAATAAATTTTAAATATTACTCCTTTCAAGTAAGATTTTAAATGCAAAGTTTCATTTTTAGTGCACATGTGTTGTCATGATATAATTACGTGGCTGTCAAAGTTTCTTTTATCCATTTTTCTGGCTTCATAACATTTCTAGATATTCTATTTTTATTTGTAACATATCTCTCTATAGCAAATTAATTTATTTTTATATTTTTTTATTGTTGTAATAAAGTGCTGTTATAAAAAATATATATTATAATAAAATATGAAAAATTAATTTTAAAGAAAAAGTGATCGTCTTAATGAAGTGTTATTACAGATAATGACTGTTATAAAGAGTATGACTACATTAACAAAAGATATTTTGCTTTTGTAAATGTAAATGACAGGTTTTTTCCCATGCCTTAACCAAATAACTTATGAAATTAATTAGAGCAATAGGTGACTCTATTTAAACATTATTAAAAAAAATAAGAATTAACGACAGACAAATTTAGTAGCAAAACAGAAAAATCTATTGCTAATATTATTTAGCGACAAATTAGCGATAGATTATCAAAAAATTCTATTAACTACGAGCGATTAGCAATAACTTAGCAATAAAGTTCACAACTAATTCTTTTTTTTTTTTGTTAGACGCAGCTTCATATCATAAGACTCTCGAATTTCTAAGCCATCACGTTTAAGAGCCTATTTATTTTTCTTTGTTCATATTTTGAAAAATAAAAAATAATACTCTTATATTTTTTATGGAAAGCGACAATGAAAGACAAAAAAAGAAAAAAGAAATACAAAAATGTGAAAAAGCATAATTGAATTAGCAGAAATGGGCCAAAGTTACTTCCCAGACAATTGATACCTCAATAGCAGAGCCCAGCTGAATTCAGGTAATCGCAAAAACCATAACATTATTTCCAATTGGAGAAAATTACATAATATAGTCGTTCTAAAAAATAATAATATATAAAAATATATTTTTATATACATAATTTTTTGTATATTTAGCTAGTGAATCCAAATATTTTTTGTCGACCGACCAAATGTGTAACTTGCCCTAATATTTTGGCCCAAGAAAAAATGCATCACCTCCAAAGTGGTTTTTTTTAAAAAAAAAAAAAACTGTGCTTTAGTCCCTGATATTATTTTCGATAAATTTCGAGTTTGGTCTCTATAATATCTGTTCAAGCATATTTAACCTTCACTTATCCTTCTACTTATCAATCGTCACAAATTAAACGAATTAAAGCTGTTAAATCATTTAATTATTCCTGTGTTATGTTAAATTAGTATTGTTACTCCAAATTTGACAATTAATAGTCATAAAAATAATATAAATATAACATATGTAAAGAGACAAAAAAAAATAGAATTTAATTAAGTCAAGGTAAATATGCTTATAGAAGTATCACAAGGACCAAAATTTATATTTACTCTCAATCGAGGGATCAAAAGTGCAATTATCTAAAAAATGTCTGCTTTCACTAAATGGTTTTCACTTTTCATACTTAATCTTCATTGCAGGAATTTGGTCCAAAAATGCAAGGTATTGTAGCCACAAAAAAAAAAAAAAAAAAAAAAAAAAAAAAAAAAAAAAA
>MCJB01048709.1:9469-32957 GCA_002018475.1 Nicotiana obtusifolia
AACCATACGCTGTGCCTTCAAGAATGATATCACTCTACTAGGAATGTAATCAGTCATACCACGCCACTCGATTCGCGGCACACCCGGCATAGCCAAGGTGACTACAGTCAAGAATAGCACGACACAGAGATAACCAATCCATGCCTAAAATGACATCAAAATCCACCATGCTCAATAGCAATAGGTCCACTCGTGTATCCAGACCCCCAATAGTCACTACACATGACCAGTACACACGGTCTACAACAACAGTATCGCCCATCGGGGTAGACACATGAACAAGTAAAGCAAGAAACTCCCGGGGCGTACCCAAATAATGAGCAAAATATGAGGACACATATGAATAGGTGGAACCGGGATCAAATAATACAGATGCATCCTTGTGGCAGACTAAAACAATACCTGTAATGACGGCATCTGAAGCACTGGCATCTGTCCTGCCTGGAATAGCATAGAATCGAGCCTGGCCACCGCCTGATCGACCTACCCCTCTGGGGCGGCCCCTGGCTGCCTGACCTCCACCCCTAGCTAGCTGGGCGGGTGGTAAAGTAAGTGGAGCAGAAGTCGAGGGTTGACCCCTCTGCTGGGACGATCTAGCACCACGACGAGGACACTGCCTCCACATGTGGCCCATCTCGCCACACTCATAACAACTCCCTGGTGCTGGAGAAGAGGAATGAAGGGAACCTGTCGCACCGGAGTGTCTAGCAGGTGCACTCGGCATAGAAGGACCCTGGGCTGACGGAGCACGAGCTGGAAGGGCGCTGAGTGATGACTGGCCCTGCTGCAACCCATGCTAACCACGACCTGCAGATGCCCTATGGTACTCTGGACGGGCTGGCTGAGCGGGCCTGAAGGAACGACCTCTACCCTGCTGAAACTGGCCCCTCGAAGGAGTACCACTATAACTGCCCGATCCTCGAGGCCTCTTGGCCTCCCTCTCCTCTCGCTCCTGACGGCGAACCGTCTCAATCTCGCGAGCTATATCAACCACCTCCTCGAAAGTAGCACCGAATACTCTCTCCCTGGTCATAAGAATACGGAGATGATAGTTAAGGCCATCCACAAACCTCCTGATCCTTTCACGATCAGTCGGAACCATCCAAACAACATGACGAGCCAATTCAGAAAACCTCGACTCATACTGCGACACAATCATATCCCCCTGTCGCAACCATTTGAACTGTCTACGCAGCTCCTCTCTGTGGGATTGCGGCACATACTTCTCCAAGAAAAGAGCGGAGAAACTGCTGCCAAGTAAGGGGCGCTGCATCAACCGGTCTACGCCTCTCATACGCCTCTCACCAAGTGAAGGCAGCTCCCATAAACTTAAAGGTGGTGAATGCCACACCACTAGACTCAAGAATCCCGGCTGTCCGGAGCATTCGCTGACACTTGTCAAGAAAACCCTGGGCATCCTCGCCCTCCGCACCACTGAATGACGGAGGCTGGAGTCTGCCAAACCTCTCAAGATGACGCTGCTCATCATCTGGCATAACTAGTACCGTGAACTCCTGAGCTGGTGCAACCGGCTGGGCTGGAGGTGCCCCCGGCATCTGAGGTCCCTGCACTGCCTGCTCAGGTGTGCGAGCAGCGGGGGTGTGATTGCCTCCCCCGGCTTGTGAAGTAGCTGCTACCGTGGTGGCTGAGACTGCCTGAGCCAAGCCCGTGCAAACTGATAATATCTGAGCCAAGGTCTCCTGAAGACCTGGAATAATGATAGGCACAGCTAGTGCCTGAGCCAGTGCCACTGGAGCCTGATCCTGAGCTGGGGCAGCTGGTGGATCAACAGGTGCTTCTCTAGCTGCTCTGCTTCTGCCACGACCACGACCGCGCCTGCGGCCTCTGGTGGCCTCAGTGGGTGGCATTGGTGGTTGTCCACCTCGTCCAATATCTCGCGTCCTCACCATCTGTGAGAGAATACGATAACAGAAGTTTTAGTGTTCGGATCAACAAGCTCGCACGACAAGAATTTCAAGAAAATGAAGTTTTTCCTAAAGGTTCTGCAGCCTCTCGAAGATAGATACAGACATCTCCGTACCGGTCCGTGAGACTCTACTAAACCCACTCATGACTCATGAGACCTATGTAACTTAGGCTCTGATACCAACCTGTCACGACCCTTACCCCGAACCCGGTCGTGATGGTGCCTCTCGTGAAGACAAGGCCAGCCAATTCAAACCAAATCTCATTTTTAATAAGTTAATTAACAAGAAAAACAATACAAGCATGGTATAATAGCAATCATTCACAGAAAGTTATAGCTAACCATTCCGACTACAGCCCAAATCGGGGTGTCACCAGTCATGAGCAACTATGAACCCTAATAACAAGTCTACTAAATACAACATCTGGCACAATTGTTTGAAGAATATAGAAACAACCAGATAAAAGAGATACGGGGCTGCGGACGCCAATAACTACCTCGTAGTCTCTGAATCACCGCCTGGACGGGAGGAATCAGTACTCCGGAGCGGAACCAACAACGCCTGAATCGGCACACATGGTGCAGGGAGTAATGTAAGTACTCCAACTCAGTGAGTAACAATTATAAATAACGACTGAAAGTAATGAAACACACACAGCACAAGGCATTCAATAATGAAGCATTAAAACATCATTCGCAAATAGTAAATCAGTGAGAAATCAAGTAAAACATTCTTTCAACAGGTAAAAAACATGTATTTTTCAGATAATCAAAGTGAAGTAAAACGTCGCCCCTCGGGCTATAAATCAGTAAAATTCGCCCCTCGGCCAATATCATAGAACAGTACCAGCCCATCAGGCTCAAATCTCAGAAACAACATCAGCCCCTCAGGCTATCACATGGAACATTATCAGCCCCTCGGGCTATCACATAGTACAACATCAGCCCCTCGGGCTATCACATAATATAATATCAGCCCCTCGGGCTATATTTTACATCACAATGGGTACCCGCGCTCACTGGGGTGTACAGACTCTGGGAGGGGCCCCTTACGATCCAAGCGCAATATCAAGCCACCTCATGGCACATATCTAGGCCCTCGGCTTCATATCAATCAAGCCACCTTGTGGCGTATATACAGTATCTCAGGCTCTCAGCCTCATATCAGTCACAAGCCACCTCGTGGCACATAAAGTATCTCAGGCCCTCGGCCTCATATCACTCAGTAAAAAAAAACCTCACATCTGGCCCTCGACCGCACTCAGTCAGAAAAAAAATCATCACAAGCCCTTCGGGCTCAGTAAAATAGTAGTCCTCAGCCCAAAACATCATTTAAAATATTGTTTAAGTCTCAAAACTGAGAAAAAAGTGGCTGAGTTGTAAAACATGTAGACAGCATGACTGAGTTCAAGTAGTAAGTCAAAATAGTGAGGAAACAGTGATAAAAATCCCTGAAGGGTCCAAATAATTGGCAATCAGCCCAAATCATAATGATAACAAATAAGTTTCAGTCAAATACGCGGTAAAATCATTAATCAGGACGGACCAAGTCACAATCCCCAGAAGTAAACGACCCCACGCTCATCATCGAGCGCGTGCCTCACCTTAATATAGCACTACGATTTACAATCTGGGGTTTCAAACCCTCAGAACATCATTTACAATCACTACTCACCTCGAACCAGCTAAATCCCTAGCCCGCGACACCTTTTCCCTTCGAATTGGCCTCCACGCGTGTCGAATCTATCTAAAATCAGAACTGATATGTCACAATATGCTGGGGAAACAAGGCCCAATCGAAACAAATTGAAAAATACAAAGAAATTACGAAATTAGCAAAATTCGAGCGCTGGGCTCACTTCTCGAAGCTCAGAAATTTTCACATCAACGGGTTCCTTATCTCCTAACGAGTTCAACCATACAAAAATTATCGAATTCCAACATCGAATCGACCTCCAAATCTTTAAATCTAAACTTAAAGATTTTTCACAAATCTTCCAACTTAAATCACCAATTAGATACTAAATATAGCGATATACTGGAGTAATTTGACCAAAGTTGAGTTAAGAACACTTACCCTGATGTTTCACTTGAAAGTCTCACAAAAATCGCCTCAAAATTAGCTTCAATCCGAGCTCTATAGCTCCAATTATGTTTAAGATGACCGAAATCCCCTCCTTTAAGAATTTGTCCAAGAAAGTCTCCTTTGGATATAGTTTTGAGGTTGATTTTGCTGTGATTTAGGGTGTTTTGGAGGTGTTTCTCTTAGATGGTAACGATAGTGGGTTTTGCATGGCTAATGGGCACTGGTTTCTATTTATAAAGGGTCAAAAATCAGGACAAAAACGCCGCAATCGGGTTTAAAATGCGACCACATATCCGCCGCATATCCAACATGCGGTCCGCATCTTCGCTATGGCCATCACAGATCGTAACCCTAGTCTTCACCGCAGTTCAGTGTGAAGTATGGTTTGTGGTCCCCATGTCATGTCAAAAATGCGACTGCATTCTTGACCGCATTTTTGACGTTGATTTTTGCCCAGAAATCTGTCTCGGTTTGCGGTCTTAGTGTGGTGGATATGCGGTCCGCATTGTGGAAATGCAACCGCATTCCTGACCGCATTCTTGACGTCATTCTTTGCCCAGAAAACTGTCTGGGTTTGCGATCTGGGTGTGTGGTTTGCGTCTCACATACTGGGTTTGGGATAACATATCCCGCTCTGTGATGTCTCTTTATTCGTTTACAAAATTGCAACTTCTGGTTTTTCTGCAACTTTTCCAAGGGCGAAACAGTCCGTTTAGCCACCCTAAACTCACCTGAGGCCACTGGGACCCCAACCAACCATGCCAACATATCCCATAACGTTATTCGAATTTGTTCTAACCTTCAGAACGCTCAAACAACCTCCCCACACCAAATTCCCGTCGGATTCAAGCCTAAGAATTTCAAAATCTTCTAAGTTACTCTTTTAATCGAAAACCCAATCAAACCATGTCCGAATGACATGAAATTTCGCACACACATCCCAAATAACATAACGAAGCATAATAAGGTAGAAATGGAAAAAGCGGAGCGGTAACTCATGAGACGACTGGCCAGGTCGTCACAGTAGTGGTCCTGGAAAAGGGTTGCAACTGGACAGTTCAGGAACTCGCTACAGGTATAGAGATCAGTCGGAATCTTCCATGAGTAGGAGCAATTGGAGCCATAGGTTCGAATTTCCCTATTTTGATGGAGTAGGGACAGACCCATGTTCTTGGCTAAGGAGATGTGAAAGGTAATTCCAATAAGATTGTGTATTGGATCCATAATAGAAATTAGAGGTTACAGTCCTTCATTTGGTGGGAAAGGCTGAAGCCTGGTTCTTCTCCTACCAAGTCACCAGAGGAACAATCACTTGGAAAGATTTTTGTGAGGAAATCTGCAAAAAATTTGTAGAAGCAGACAACAGTAAGTTTAGTTTAATTGGTGAATTCAAAAAAATGGAACAAAAAGGCACAATTAATGAGTATTTAGATAAATTTGAAGATCTTAAAACCTGGGTATTGATTAAAAGGCCTACTATACCTGAGGAATTCTTCTTAGAACTCTTTAGTGAAGGACTCAAGGAAGAGATTAGGCATACTGTTAAAATGCTTAACCCGTACACCTTGACTCAAGCAGTGGAAAAGCCAGATACCAAGAGAAGGTGATTGAAGCCCAAAATAGGAAGAACAAGGTTCCATGAAATAGAGGAACAATGTAGACTACAAACCTAGCTATGAATAGACCTATTGGTAATTGGTCTAAGGAAGGTTTAACTAATGCAGCAGGAGTAGGGAACAAGAAGAACCACAATACATGCTATAAGTGTGGAGACAAGTGGGTCCCAGACACCAATATAAGAATAAGCAATTGAATGCCATGACTGCTGAAGAGGAGTAAATGAGGAGGAACAGATGGGGAAAGCACCAGGTATGGAGTATAGTGAGGACAATCATGGAGAAATGATAGAAAAATTTGTTAGTCTCAATGCCCTGTTAGGAACTGAGGTTTCTAACACTATAACACTTAATGGAACAGCAAAGAAAAAAATGCTCACTATTCTACTAGATTCAGGAAGCACCCACAATTTCCTTGATTTGGAGACAGCTAGGCAAATTGGGTGTGTTTTGAGAGAAGCTAGATCTATGAGAGTAATTATAGATAATGGAAATTAGCTAATGAGTTTGTACACTTACCCCACATTCAAGTGGAAGATAAAGGGAATAAAGATTGAGGACTCAGTCAGGCTCATTCAATTGGGAGGTTGTGACATGATTTTAGGTGGAGACTGGATGAGAGCTCACAATCCAATTCTGTTGGATTTTGTGGCCTACAAGGTTGTAGTGTCCCACAAAGGTAAAAGAGTGGAGCTTAAGGGGATGTACTATCAAGCCTATTTACAGAGTATGTCAGACAGCTAATCAGGAAGGGCAAGCTATTCTAGGGGCATTTGTTCACAATATCGGCAAGAGAAATAGAAGATAAGAAGGAATTACCAGAGGTGTTACCTTCAGAGATCTCTGAAGTGTTGCAGCAGTATCCTGATGTCTTTGCTGAGCCCAAATCACTTCTTCCCACGAGATACCATGATCATTTCATACCCTTAAAACTTGAAGCAACACCAGTAACCATCAGGCCATACAGGTACAATTTTTTTCAAAAGAATAAAATAGAGAAACAGGTGAAAGAAATGTTATCCAATGGGATAATGCAACCTAGCCATTCTCCATTCTCATCACCTGTTCTGTTGGTTAAGAAAAAGGATGGTAGCTGGAGATTTTGTATAGACTATAGGGAGCTTAACAACTTGACTGTTAAGGACAAGTTTCCTATACCCTTAGTGGATTATTTGCTAGATGAATTAAATGGAGTATATGTGTTTTCAAAATTGATCTAAGGGCAGGGTATCATCAGATTAGGTTGCATGATGAGGATATACATAAAACAACCTTTAGAACACACCTTGGATACTATGAGTTTAAGGTCATGCCCTTTGGCTTGACATATGCCCCTGCAACATTCCAAAGCCTTATGAACCATGTCTTTCAAGACTACTTAAGGCAATTTGTGCTGGTTTTCTTTGATGACATCTTAGTCTAAGCCCCACAGTCCAGGAACACATGGTGCACTTGAGGGCAGTCCTAGAAGTGCTCAGGATAGAACAACTGTATGCTAAGAGGTCAAAATGCTCTTTCTGCCAAGATAAGGTGGAATATTTGGGACATATTATCACAGGTGAGGGGGTGACCACTGACCCAACCAAGATAGAGGCAATGGTTTATTGGCCCACACCAAACTCTATTAAGGAATTGAGGGGGGTTCCTTGGGTTAACAGGCTACTGCAGGAGATTTGTCAATTCTTATGGGCTTATTAGTAAGCCTTTGACCAACCTACTGAAGAAAAATGCATTTCAATGGTGCCCAGAAGCAGACTTAGCCTTTCAGAACCTTAAAAATGCTATGACTACTGCCCCAGTCTTGGCCCTGGCAGACTTTGGTAATACCTTTTATGGTGGAGACTGATGCTTGTTCTATAGGAATAGGGGCGGTCTTGATGCAGGAGGGCAAGCCATTAGCTTTTTTCAGCAAGTCCCTAGCCTCTAGACATTGGGGTTTACCAACTTATGAAAAGGAGTACATGGCAGGTAATCCAACAAGCACAGATTAATTTGGAAGAAATCGAAGAATTCTTGAAAAAAATGAAAGAAGAAGCGGAAGAAAATTCCACCAGAAATGATAAAGAAAAGGCAGGATTTGATAAGATATTGAGGCCCCACAATTAAATAATTGGGGTAATACAGCCAAACGATTTTAATAAAGGCACCCGACCCCACCATAAAGAATTGTCGAGAATCTACTTTTATAAAGTAGTTTTTTATTTTCTCTTTTTTTTTTCTTTGTAGGCCACGATTGTTATTATTTTGCCGGCCATTTTACTGTTTACATTTTGTTTTGTTCCTAAGACAATCCATTATATAAGGATCAGAAGTCTTAAATAGAGGACAGGGTTTTTAGGGAGTATTTTTCGGTAGTTTTTCTCTCTCTTGTAAAAACACTCTCATTGTATTCAAGATCATAAAATCAGAAAAGACTACTTGGCCACAATATCAACGGTCCCAGGTATTCTTTTAGTTTTAGTTTTTAATATTTTATTAGATAATCATTTAGCCTAAATGATAGGCTAAATACCGAAGTGTTGAACTTATGCATACTAAGCTATTCTTTAAGCATGCTTTTACATTAATTTTACACTCTATCACTCGACGGTTCTAAGGTTGAAAACTGTAGAACCCAGGCAGTTTACAATCGAGGCAGTAAACCCTGATTATGGTAGCATAAAAGGTAGTCCTTAAAAAACCTGTTTTAGCCAGATGGGCGAGTTGAAGGGTTAAAGGCAAGGACCGTGGTTTAGGGATTACTTACTAAGACTGTAACTTGACAGGATTGGTGTTTCTGTAAATTTTTCCTGTATCTCCGTCGAAGCGATCCAGTTAGAATTAGTATCAGAGCCATGTGAAAGAATAGAAATATGTGCTAAGTTCAACACAATTCTCTCTAATGAAAATCATTAGAAAGCAAAATACTATTAAAAAGAGTAGGAAGGAGGAATATGATATGCCTCAACAATTAGATCTTCTTAATAAATGGACAATTCCTAAAATTCAACCTAAGGTTATATACCGATTAGGTACATCTGAAAAATTAGGTTTAAAACGAGTAGTTAAAACTACAGAAGAGACTATCACAGTAGATAATGATCATACTACTTTTAGATTATTATCTGATAATGATTTAGCCCCTTATAGAGAATCTCATAGATTTTTGCATATTGGTTTAATACAAGTTGCCTTCAAGCCACTTACATTAAGAGGCTTACCTGAAAGTTTTATAGTAGCTCTCAGAGATGGCAGAAACCAAAAATGGAAAAAATCCCTAATAGGGACAGTACAAACTAGTTTGGCTTATGGCCCTGTATATTTTAATGCTTATCCTAATTTGAAAATTTTTTTGAGTGATGAAAACTCTTTGAATGCTTTAATATTGAGTATTAAGCTTCATGGATATGATTATATGCCAGGAACAAAAGTTATATGTATCTGTTATAGGATTTATTATAAGCCTTTATATACTTTGAATCCTATTTGTAAAATAATGGATTTCAAAAATGAAACGATTTTGATAGAAACTAATTTTGGCAGATCTAAAATCATTACCAGAAGACCTATTAAGTGGGATGAAATAGATTTTCCCAAAGAATGGGTCATTGAGGAAGCAATAGCTCCTCGAAATAATGTTAACAGTAAAATCATTAAAGTAGAACAAGCTTCAGATGGAATTGTTAGGATCAGGTTCAATGAACTCGATTAAATTGATAATATCAGTTATTCATCTAGATTAACTAGATCCAACTCTTCTTATATTTCACCTGTTGATTATAAGGTAGATTTTCCTTCAAGAGCATCTACATCACAAATTAGAGAAAATGATCGAATTGATGTTATAAAAATTAGCACAGGTAATATTGCTAGTGCTATTCCAGACCCAACTGAATCCGAAATGGATTTTTCAAATGGTTTACATGGATAGAGACAAAATAGATTTTAGCCCGAGTTCACCGGCAAGAAAATTGATTTCTGCAGAGTTTAAAAAACCTAGATGGGAACCTTTTAGAAACTGGTTTTTTGATTATTTTAATGAAAAACTAATAAAGTTTTTTCAAAATGATTTTTATAATGACATTAGTAGACACAACAAGATTATAGCTTTGTGCCATGGTTTATCTCTAAATATGTTGACGGTTATATTTCGATGCTAGAGAGAGATTATAAGCTCAGTAGTGGGTAAGTTACTAAATCTGTTTTCCCACCTCAAACATCTTTCCAAATGGGAAAAAAGATAAGGTTATATATTATACTGCCTTTTCTAAATTGTTTGATGATAATACTGGTACTATTATTGCTAGAAATTTAAATACGATGTTGACTCAGAATAATTATACTAACATCTATGTGAGTTTTTTGGGTGAACAAGTAGCCTCTATCATTGATAGATAGGACAAGCTTATAGCAGAAGTCCAAAAGATTAGCAACAAGGATACTATAAAAGGTAAGGAGCAAATAGCGACTGCCAGTATCCAACCCCTCCAGAAGTCAAAGACTTTAAATTAAAAAGTTTCAATGACTTGGAGAAGCTGCTTAATAAGAAATTTGAAGGATTTAGGATTAGTTCCTTAAATTTAGAAAATTTATCTAGCGAAGAAAGAAGGGAAAAACTTTCTGATGAGATTAATAAAATTTCAGAGAAGTTTGCTAGAAAACCAGTACAAAGGATGTACTATTATATCATAGACCGACCCCTCAGGATGTTTTACTAGAAGAACCTGAGCCCAATTATTTCTCACAGAGTTATAGTGGTAAGAAAATTTATGAATGGAACATAGATGGACTTACAGATAGACAAATTATAAGACATGAAAGGTTATTAACCTTCTGCTTAATAAGCCCGACTGTTGTAGTATGATCAATAGTCCAAGATTTCAGATTTTTCTTCAATCTTTCATAAAGAATTGAAGTATCCTTAGCCAAATCCTTTATAAAAGGAGAAATATAATTAAGGCTTCCAAGAAACCTTTGTAACTGGGTTTTATCAGTTATCACATCAGGAAATTTAGAAGCAAATTCAATACTCCGTTGAATAGGAACTATTCTTCCATTCTGAATATCATGGCCTAAGAATCTTATATTAATTTGAAAAAGAGCCATTTTTTGGTTTAGAAATTATTAAGCCATTTTGAATAATAATTTTTCTAAATAAATCCAGATGTCGAAAATGAATTTCAATATTTTTTGAAAATACTAAAATATCATCAATATAAACGATTATGAAATTAGTATAAGGCATGAAAATATCATTCATGATTTTCTGAAATTCAGAAGGGACATTTTTCAAACCAAATGGCATAACATTCCATTCATACAGCCACATTGGGACATTAAAGGCAGTCTTATACCTGTCTGATTCAGATATTTGAATTTGCCAATAACCAGATTTTAAATCAAATTTTAAAAATATTATAGCATCATGTAATCTATCTAACAAATCTTTTTTATTAGGGATTAGATATCTAATCCATTTTAAAGCTTTATTAAGGGGCTTATAATTAATAACTAGTCTTGGGACCCCTCTTTCCTGTTTAGTATCCTTGTTGCTAATTTTTTGGACTTCTGCTATAAGCTTGTCCAATCTATCACTGATAGAGGCTACTTTTTCACCCAGAATACTCACATAGATGTTAGTATAATTATTCTGAGTCAACATCGTATTTAAATTTCTAGCAGTAATAGTACCAGTATTATCATCAAACAATTTAGAAAAGGCAGTATAATATATAACCTCATCTTTTTCTCCCATTCGGAAAGATATTTGAGGTGGGAAAACAGATTTAGTAACTTCCCCCACTATTGAGCTTATAATCTCTCTCTAGCATGGAAATATAACCGTCAACATATTTAGACATAAACCATGGCACAAAAGCTATAATCTTGTTGTGTCTACTAATGTCATTATAAAAATCATCTTGGAAAAACTTTATTAGTTTTTCATTAAAATAATCAAAAAACCAGTTTCTAAAAGGTTCTCATCTGGGTTTTCTAAACTCTACAGAAATCAATTTTCTTGCCGGTGAATCGAGGCTAAAATCTATTTTGTCTCTATCCAGGTAAACCGTTTGAAAAATTCATTTCGGATTCAGTTGGGTCTGGAATAGCACTAGCAATATTATCTGTGCTAATTTTTATAACATCAATTCTATCAGTTTCTCTAATCTGTGATGTAGATGCTCTTGCAAGAAAATCTACCTTATAATCAATAGGTGAAATATAAGAAGAGTTGGATCTAGTTAATCTAGATGAATAACTGATATTATCAATTTGATCGAGTTCATTGAACCTGATCCTAACAGTTCCATCAGAAGCTTGTTCTACTTCTGTGATTTCACTGTTAAGATTATTTCGAGGAGCTATTGCTTCCTCAATGACCCATTCTTTGGAAAAATCTATTTCATCCCACTTAATAGGTCTTCTGGTAATGACTTTAGATCTGCCAAAATTAGTTTATATCAAAATTGTTTCATTTTTGAAATCCATTATTTTACACATAGGATTCAAAGTATATAAAGGCTTATAATAAATCATATAACAGATACATATAACTTCTGTTCCTGGCATATAATCATATACATGAAGCTTAATACTCAATATTAAAGCATTCAAAGAGTTTTCATCACTCAAAGAAATTTTCAAATTAGGATAAGCATTAAAATATACAGGGCCATAAGCCAAACTAGTTTGTACTGTCCCTATTAGGGATTTTTTCCAGTTTTGGTTTCTGCCATCTCTGAGAGCTGCTATAAAGCTTTCAGGTAAGCCTCTTAATGTAAGTGGGTTGAAGGCAACTTGTATTAAACCAATATGCAAAAATCTATGAGATTCTCTATAAGGTGCTAAATCATTATCAGATAATAATCTAAAAGTAGCATGATCATTATCTATTGTGATAGTCTCTTCTGTAGTTTTAACTACTTATTTTAAACCTAATTTTTCAGATGTACCTAATTGGTATATAACCTTATGTTGAATTTTAGGAATTGTCCATTTATTAAGAAGATCTAATTGTTGAGGCATATCATATTCCTCCTTCCTACTGTTTTTAATAGTATTTTGCTTTCTAATGATATTCATTAGAGAGAATTGTGTTGAACTTAGCACCTATTTCTATTCTTTCATATGGCTCTGATACCAATTCAAATGGTCTCACTATATATATGCATGTATATACAAAAGAAATGTTCCAAAATATTTTAAGTGGCACCCTCATTAACAAAATGACTTTAGACGCCACTAGTGTGACGACCCGGCTAGTCGTCTCGTGAGTTACCGCTCCGTTTCCCCCATTTCTGCTTCATGCTTCGTTATCCGTATTTTGTGTGATCGAGTTGAGTAGTTTGCGTTCGGAGTGGGTTTGGTAAGAAATGAAACACTTAGTCTCTTTTAAGAAGATTTAAGTTGGAAAAGTCAACCGGATGTTGACTTAGGAGTTAGAGGGCTCGGATGTGAGTTCCGATGGTTCGGTTAGCTTCGGGAGGTGATTTATGACTTAGAAGTGTGATCGGAATTGATTTTGGAGGTCCGGTGTAGAATTAGGCTTGAATTGGTGGAGTTAGTATTTTGGTGATTTCCGGTTGTTAGGTGAGATTTTGATCCGAGGGTCGGAATGTAATTCTGGGAGTTGCTATAGCTTCGTATGGTGATTTCAGGCTTAGGCGTATATCCGGATTTGAAATTGGAAGTCCGTAGGACAATTCAACGCATTTTGGCGAATGTTGGAAAATAGAAGATTTTTGGAAAGTTTGACCGAGGAGTTGACCTTTTGATATCGGGGTCGGAATCCAGTTCTGAAAATCTTCATAGGTCCGTTATTTCATTTACGACTCGTGTGCAAAATTTGAGGTCAATCGGACTCGATTTGATAGGTTTCGGCATCGAATGTAGAAATTAAAATTTGTTAGTTTCATTAGGCTTGAATCCGACGCGAATTTGGCGTTGAGAGGTTGTTTTGAGCATTCCGAAGGTTGGAACAAGTTTGAATAACGTTATGGGGTATGTTGGCGTATTTACGTTGAGGTTCCAGTGGCCTCGGGTAATTTGGGGTGGTTAAGCGGACCATTTCATCATTGGAAAAGAAAATCTGCAGAAATGTCAGAAATGCTACCAGAATGCTATAGCATTGTTGACTTTGCTACGCAATGCTGTCCAAAATGCGGACAGCATGTTGATTATGCTACGCGAAATGCTACAGCATTTTCAACACCTGAAAGTTTTATTTTGTTCCGATTTTTGACCCCTTTATAAATAGAAATTAGTGCCCATTTGCCATGCAAAACCCATTTTCGTTATCCACAAAGAGAAACACCTCCAAACACCATAAAATCATAACAAATCAACCTCAAAACTATATCCAAAAGATATTTTCTTGAACAAATTCTTAAAGAAGGGGGTTTTGACCATCTTGAACATAATTGGAGCTAGGGAACTCGGATTGAAGCGAAATCTTGAAGGATTTTTGGAAGATTTCGAGAGAAGCATTGGGGTAAGTGTTCTTAACTAAATCTTGGTCAAATTACCCAAACCTATTGCCATTCTAGTATGTAATTGGTGATTTAAGTTGGAGAAAATTGTGGAAAACCCTTAAGTTTAGATTTTAAGACTTGGAGGTCGAACCGATGTCGGAATTCGATAAATCTTGTATGGTTGAACTCGTGGGAAGGTAAGGAACCCGTTGAGGTAAAAAAATTTTGAATCTCGAGAAGTGGGCCCGGGGCTCGGTTTTTGCTAATTTCAAAATTCGTAGTATTTATTGATTGTTTTCGCGTGGGCTTTGTTACCCCAGCACATTGTGACATATTAGTTCTAATTTTGGATAGATTCGACGCACGTGGAGGCCAATTCAAAGGGCAAAGGCGTCGTGGGCTAAGGACTTAGCCGGTTTGAGGTGAGTAGTGATTGTAAATGATGTTCTGAGGGTTTGAAACCTCGGATTGCACATCGTAGTGCTATATTGAGGTGAGGCACGCACTCGATGATGAGCGTGGGGTCGTTACTATTGGGGATTGTGACTTGGTTCGTCCCGATTGATGATTTTTATTATATATTTGATTGAAACTTATTTGATATCATTATGAATTGGGCTGATTGCCATATTTGGGTTTCGTGCCGGTTATTTGAACCCTTCAGGGGTAGTTATCACTATTTCATCACTGTTTGATTCATTACTTGAACTAATTCATTTTGTTTTCCACTGTTTTTACAAAACAACCATTTTTACTCAGTTTTGAGATTTAAATGACATTTTAAATGATATAAATGGATTGGGTAGCACGCCGTCACGGGATTTGATATGAATTGATCTGGTGGCACGCCGCCACGGAATATGATATAAATGGATCGGGTGGCACGCCGCCACGGATTTGATATGAATGGATCGGGTGGCATGCCGCCACGGAATATGATATAAATGGATCGGGTGGCACGCCACCACGGATTTGATATGAATGGATTGGGTGGCACGCCGCCACGGAATATGATATAAATGGATCGGGTGGCACGCTGCCACGGATATGATATAAATGGATCGGGTGGCACGTTGCCACGGGATCGGGTGGCACGCCGCCACGAGATATGATTTTGCGCTTGGGCCGTAAAGGGCCCCTCCCGGAGTCTGTACACCCCCGGTGAGCGCAAGGTACCCAGAGATATTACAGTTGGTAACAATGACAACTGTAGGTTATAGTTGGTAATAATGACAACTGGTAACCAGAGCTGCGAGATTGATACTGAGCCCAGGGATATTACAGTTGGTAACAATGACAACTGTAGGTTACAGTTGGTAACAATGACAACTGGTAACCAGAGCTGGGGAGATTTTACTGATTTTTAAATGATACTGAGCCCAGGGAAGTTACAGTTGGTAATAATGGCAACTGGTAGCCAGAGCTGGGAAGATTTTTAAATGATTTCTTACTGATTTACTGTTTTCAAATAATGGTTTACTGCTTCATTATGCATTGCCCTGTGCTCTACGTGTTTCATTACTTTCAGTCATTATTTATATGTATTACTCACTGAGTTGGAAGTACTCACATTACTCCCTGCACCATGTGTGCAGATTCAGGCGTTATTGATTCCGCTCCGAGGCATTGACTATGACTGTCAAAGAGGTGATTCAGAGACTACGAGGTAGCTGTTGGCATCCGCAGCCCCGTATCTCTTTATTCTTGTTGTTTCCACTATCTTCAAACAATTGTGCCAAAGATATTGTAATAGTAATCTTATCATTAGGATTTTCATTAGCTGCTCATGATATCGTGACACTCCGGTTTGAGCTGTTGTTGGGATGGTTAGTTATGTTTCCGCAATTTGGTATTATTAAAATATGTAAGTACTGTATTAACTGCTTAAAATGAAAGAGGCGCCATCACGATCGGGTTTGAGATTTGAATCGTGACAACTAGCAATGCACAGTCATTCCACCCACGAGGCTTGAGTTCCACTCCACAGTGGCACATCTTTCTTAGAAGTTTTATTTGGTGCATTTAAGACAGCTATAATTATAGGAGGTTTACTCCTTTGCTTCTTTTTTCTCTTTCCTTAATTGATCATCTTTTTTGTTTATTATTAGTTCCTATTGTCTTTTTCTTTGTTTATTACTCCCTAGTTTATTTTGAAATTTTTTCTCCTTTTTTCCTTTAAACATTAAACATAAAATATAAGTCTTTTTCTTTCAAAAATCTATTATTTGCTAGTAACCCCCCCCCTCCCCTTGCGCTTTCTCAGCTCGTTCCTGGTACAATTTCTAATCCACCGTCATCAGGCGCACATCCTAAAAACAAACAATCAGAAGCTGCACAACAAGAACCACAAAATTCTACCGAGAATTGCGAACAATTGACCAGTTTTGCACATCGAGCTCAGCTACACCAATTGGCTCAAAATCGATGTCAATCAAATCCTGCTGTTGAGAATATTTTTCCCGACCTTCAAGACAAATTCTCATTGAGTCAATCTCCACAACATTAACAAAAGGTGTCGCTGCAGAGTCGAACACGCCAGGTGTTTGACAAAATGTCAAAACCACCTTAGCAGCCCATTTGCATGATAATACTGCTCCTCACCGGTTGGCAGTGGGTGAGACAACTCAAAAACATGATGAAACAGATTATCCAAATCAATCATATGCTGCGCAACTTAATTCGAAACAATCTGCCGCAACCTCGTCAAAAATAGAGTTACTCCCTGTTACTTTCGTTCATGGTGAACCAACAATAGAATTCACCATGGATGAAGTCAACGAGTTCACCAGAGAAGAAGGACTACATCAAGAAGTTGTGTCCATGTACCACGAAGGATCGGGTTGATTGAGAGACATGGTGTGCATAGCCGACTCAATGTCCGTTGATGCATAGGTAGGTGGTTGCCCAATCGAAGAAGTTGCATAGGCTTGCTGTTGGTATTGAGGTCTTGGGCCCAAAAGACTTGGCTGTCTTTGTTGGGCGGGAGGCTTCCCCAACCTTGAGTTGGGAAAGGACAAGGTGGGACGGGCATCCAACCCCAACCATGGAATTGGCCCTGCTGCCAATACGGGGCTTGCTGTCCACCAGAGGGCTGTTGCTGCCCACCGTTAGTACGGCCACCCCCACCACCGGTATGTCCCCGACCTCGACCTCCACCGCCGGAGTTACGACCATTGCCATTGCCTGAATATCTCTGGCCATCGTTCTTGCCTTTTTGTTGCTTTGGACCCCTCGAATGACCCGTAGGCTCAGAAGTCACCTGAGTATCATCACCTGACGCGGCTATCATCGCCGATGCGGAGCCCAACACCGCTTCCTTGGCATCCCCGCTTCTTCTAACGTAAGCATGGACCTAGCCTGATAGAAAGGAGGAAGCGGGTTGCTTTGACGGATCAACGTACCCAATGTCTATAAACTTGTTGTTTTAATGTTTAGAGTGCTTATTAGTATAAGTTTTTGCCTTGAGTATCAAAACATAAATTGATAACGAGCCTTTTTTTCTTATACAAAATGCATAATCCATAATAATTACATAATATATTTGCTCGATCGATTTGTCTATATTAATTTCAAAGACGAATAATCTCAACCGAACCCCAACTAGATCAAACCGATTAACTTTATACTCTATTTAGACAATGTAAATTATAGCATGGCTATGTTAAAAAATTTGAGGCACCCGAAGTCTCTAAAACCTGAATCCGCCTCTGCGTGTTACGGAATATATCATTCCATTCCATTCCTCTTTAGTGAATCTTGTATTAATTTTTAGTAAAATCTAATTACAACTTTACTAAAATTATAGTGAGTAAGGAATAGGAGGTGCAATACTTGGAACCGATGAATTAATAGTCAAAATTTTGGGCTATTTGATTTAAAGAAGGTATATTTTCCTATTTTAGACCAATGCATGCCTGTACTCGGCTCCCTATTCCTTCGCCAACCTCCGAAATTGGTCAAACACGCGCATACTTCATCTTTAAGGTTATGCCAAACCATTACTTTAATACTATGATCCTTTATTCAAAGGGACATAATCAACCTGAGGTACGACCACTCACTTTCAATTTTCTCAATGGGCGTTAAAATAAACCAGAACTGAAAATAACATCTTATCCCACACCACTGAAATTTTGTCGTCAAAGTTGCATATCCCCATACTTTATCTTTTTCTTCTAAATTTTCCACCTTCTAGAAAAGTATTAATATGATACGTTATGTTGAATTGACTACTAGTGTACTGCAAAATCATAGTCGTGAAGCCATGAAAGCTTTATAAAAGGCACTAAAAATTCTACGCGCATTGATTTTCGTTCCCCTTTTTTTTCAATTAAATTCTGCCTAGAGTTTCTTTGCCGTGAGAGAGCTCTGCAATGGGAAATCAGAAGAAATTTCCAGGCATAAGTGAGGAATTGCAGAAGATATTGGATGCAGATATGGACAACGTGGAGGCCAGGCGTCGTGCTAGGGAGGCTTTTAAGGATATTCAGCTTTCAATTGATCATATCTTGTTCAAGGTATTTCAACCATCTTGGATTGTCATTATTCTTAATATAATAGAAAAAAAGATAGACGTTTAGCTTCAAAGTTTGGATTTTTATTGCATAAAACTGACTGATTGTCATCTTATCTTGATGGTTTTTGTCAATGGTGCAAACTGCAATAGGACTGAAGTATTTGCGTGGGACTAAATAAATTAAACGGTGCTTGCTAAATAGACTGCACACGTTATTTAATATTCTACCTTTAGGGTGCATTTGATATGGACTTTTTTAGTGGGAAATGTTTTACCCCGAAAAATAATTTTTTGAATCATTTTCCAGCGTTTGATTGGATATAAAATTTGGTGATATATGGTAACTTTGCATGATATAGGATAAGGTATGAGAATAGTGTTTTGGCATAATCTTGAGTACTTAAGGTTGACAGAAACAACAGTTAATAGAAGTAAGTGACATTGATTAGGATTTAGGATCTTTGTAAAGGAAAATTAATGAGTGAAGTCATTTTCGCTCTTTTGATGGAAACTATTGCGCGAAGATATTCTCCAGAATTCGAGATAACTAAACACTAAGGAAAAAGGAAAATGTTTTCAGCCATGCATACTGAACATACCGCCTTATATAATCTGCTGGCAGATTTAACGACAGTGCAGTTGGGGTGCTGATAACAGTATCCATTGCTTTTGTGGATTTGCTTATGCCGGGAGTTATTGTTAGTAGATCATCTCGATGAGAGATTCAAGAGGTTCTCTATCGTGTGAATTCATTTTGGACAACTGTTAACAGTTCAAGGGCATATCAAGACTGAGCATTCCCTTTTCTGTCAATTAGTAATCAAAACATTAGTGGCACATTGTTCCTAAATCCAGGCCAAAAAGAATTTATGGCTTTAAGAAACTTAAAATACTGTTAACAAAATTGGCTTTTTCCAACTTACATCAGACGGATAGCTATTAATCTCGTCAATCCTCATTCGGTCCCTAAATAGATGAAAGGACATTTGTCAATTGTATAATCTAGTAAAGGAAGCATTTATCTGGTTAAAACTGTTTTATGTACGTCATCTTTGCAAATGTACTTTCCACTGTAAGCTTGTTATGTCTTCTTCGTTAAGATTGGTACTTTTGGACACATTGACAGTTGAGACTTTTATTTTGGAAACATTGACAATTGAGACTGGTATGCATATTTACCTTTGTCGTCTACTGTAATGGAGAAAAGTGCCCAAGTGGACGCGATCCTACGTGAAAGTAACGCGTTTCTTACTCATCTTTCATGTTCTTTTAATGATTTCTTCTTATATCTTTGCACCAGGTGCCACATGCTGGATTGAAGATGGAGGAGGTAAAGCTTACGCTCTTATTTCCTTTTTTCTAATGTTGTTGGAAATGTTTGATGCTTTATAGCCTAATTAGCTTGTTGTGTACTTTGTAGTGCAGCAAGCTATGGATATGGCCTTCTTTCTACTTTTCCTTTTCAAATGAGAGATGACGTTGATAGCTCGTAAAAATAAATAAACAAAAAGAAAAAAGAGATGGAGCTAATGTGAGATTTTGTATCGGTTCTGCAGTTTTAGTAAATGATATTTGCTTCACTTCTTACTTAGGAATTGAGATTTAGCATACGAATGATTGGACAACATAAGAAGAGTTAAATTGGGATTTAGTTTCCATTTCACATCCACTTTTAACTGTCAATCTTTAACTTAGATTATAAGACTATTTCAAATACTCATTGGGAGGAGATATGCTTGGCTCATAAGATTATAAGCTCCAAATGTTATTACATATTATCAATAATGTAAATGTTCTTACAAATCATATTCATTAAATTTCTTGCAAGTGACAAAGGGGATAATTTGTGAAAGATGACTTGGTCCCTCAAGGATGCTTTGGGTATTAGCGTTTTTGCCCTTGCTTGTACTGAAGCAAAACGAGAAATCTCTTTTTAAGCGTATATATTCATATATAGCATACATTGTTGGCATTTGGATGTTATATCCATAATATTGATGTGATTTACATTGTATAAATTTTCGACATTCTGCTGGACAGTCTTATGAGGTTAATTCTCGAGGGATGGAAATCTTTTCCAAAAGTTGGCTTCCGGAGACACGTCCCAAAGCTGTTGTCTACTTTTGTCATGGTTATGGAGATACGTGCACATTTTTAGTTGAAGGTTTGTGGCTTGGAAAAGCATTTGAAGTCTCAGACAAGTTATTTTTTTTTGTAAAAAAAAACAAATTGTAATAACTCTCCTTATCTGTTAGGCATTGCAAGGAAATTATCATCTTTTGGTTATGGAGTAGTTGCGATGGATTACCCTGGATTTGGTCTTTCAGAAGGTCTTCATGGCTATATCCCAAGTTTTGACAAGCTGGTCGATGATGTTATTGAGCATTATTCGAAAGTTAAAGGTATTACGCAATTGGAAAACCAACTTCATCATATCATCATCATCATTTAATGGAGTTCATCTGAGAGGTTTAAGAAACAAATAATATGTAGAAATTGGAATTCAAAAGTTCTTGCATGTGAAGGTGTGACCAATGCGAGCTTAAGTTTCATTTCCTTGTAACATCTTATTCTTGACACTCTACTGGAGAAATAACAGTTAACTGTTGGTTGCAGAAAAGCTAGAGTTGCATGATCTACCAAGCTTCCTATTTGGCGAATCTATGGGTGGAGCTATAGCTTTGAAAGTGCACCAGAAGCAACCTAATGCTTGGAATGGTGCTGTTCTTGTGGCACCTATGTGCAAAGTATATTTCTGGAAATGCTTCTAAATTCTTGCGGATGCTTCTGATATCTGATTCACATAGAGAGATAACAGGTCTGTCATATAGATTGCAGATAACATGGTTCCGCCATGGTTAGTAACACAAATTTTAATTGGCGTCGCAAAGTTCCTCCCAACACAGAAGCTAGTCCCGACACAGGATTTGGGAGAATTGGCAGTCAGAGATGCAAAGAAGAAAGAACTGGTACATATTTCTTTGTTTTCTGTAGCAAATCAGCTTCGAAAGATGATAGGTTTTAGGAGTTCAGGAAAGTGATGGTTGCAGGATATTTCAATTGTATTACTGATGTTGAATAGCTTGATTTATTGAACATCATAATGACATGCAGACACACACACACTCACCTGCTTGACCATGTATGTACGGCGCCCAATTTATCATATAAGATGCGACCTGTTTCTTCTGTATGCAGACTGCCTATAATATCATCTCTTACAAACATAAACCCCGTATACGGACCGCCCTGGAGTTACTGAATGCCACCCAAGAGATAGAGAGACTACTGGAAAAGGTGTGTAACATCTTCCAGCTTTTTTTTTATGTAGTGTAAAAACTCGTCACTGCGTTAACTGTTTAAAGGTTGATTTGTGAAGCTTTTCCATTTTCAGTATGGTGGTTGCCCCCGAATTTTATTGTCCTGTTTTTGTATTTAATGAGGTCCTAAGTGTTTCTTGATATTATAAACTTTTTTTTTTTTACCTTATAGTTCATTCTAGCTGGTGTATCTTGTTGTACTGTTTTTGTTTTGAAAACACTTGTACTCATTTATCTTGACAGATAGCATAGAGAACTATCCATAACTGTGATTAAGTTGCGAACTTTCCTTTCTGCAAAAGAACAGTACTTTGAATAAGAAGGAATGGGCGATACGAGCAAGAGTGTACGACTGGAACATTAATTTATGCTAATTCTTTCAAAAAAGAGTGTCATGTACCTCATTTTAACTCCTTATTCTGCTCTTTATCTTTGTTATGCTTTCCTTAGTTAATTAGTTTTTCCTGCATTGTTGGAAGTGCAGCACCAGAACACCAGATATTAGTTATCTCAAATTTTGTATTCAAGCAGGTTAGTTTTCTGAAGTTACTTGAATCTCTTTAAAAAGATGAGGTTGACCCTGGATCCAGAAAAATCTTCCCTCCATCACTTTGAAGACTGATTAATGTAGGAAGCAAGAACTTCACAGAATTGGATCTTTCCAGATAATCTTTCCGAATGCACCCTATAATATAAAAGTTGATAAAAAGGAGGGGTAGACTTAAAATCACTTGGAGGGAAGTTCTCTTAAAAAAACTAAAACCGTAAAAGTCAAAGGGTTTAGCTTAGAATAAAACAATATAGAGGATACCTGCTAGTTAGATTACATGTGTTGTCTATGTAAGAATACGTGTAAGATTTAGAGAACCTTCAGTTTTATTTTTTCCTCTTTATTGTGAATTAGTTTGTAATGGAATGAAATTGACTTAAATGGAGCAGAAAGGATGGAGAGGATTCATATGGCCGCCTCTTACTAATTTAAGACTGAGGCGTCATTGAGTTTCTTGGTTACACAGTTGATTGTAAACTTTCTTTGCTAATGGTAATTGTTAGTGCCTGTATCAAGGTGAATTGGAGGAAGCTGATGTCGCTGTTACTCTATACCAGCATGATATATATGTTTCTACAGTAATCCAGTGTCTTTACTACTCAAAACTTAAACTTCAATATTGTATAGCCTCAATTATACTGCGACTTCTGGCAGGGCCTTGGTAATAAGCATGATTGAATTCCAACTTTCAAGCAATCTTCTGGTGCAATCTTTGTTACATCAAATTGTAATCTACATAATGACAGTAATGTTATTTTACAGGTCTCTCTCCCATTGTTAATCTTGCACGGAAAGAGTGATATAGTGACCGATCCATCAGTCAGCAAAGCACTGTATGAGAGGGCAAGTAGTTCGGACAAGAAACTGATCCTTTATGAGGATGCTTATCATGCCTTGCTTGAGGGTGAGCCGGATGAAATGATACTTCGAGTTTTTGGTGACATTATTTCATGGCTGAATGAGCATACCATCTCCTAGTCATTTCTGCAATTTTCCTATTTTCTGCGTTTGGGGGTTTTTTTT
>MCJB01048709.1:32979-55098 GCA_002018475.1 Nicotiana obtusifolia
GGGGGTGGGGGGGAGCTGAAAGCAAGAAACTAAGTAATTTATCTGGTAGAACAAATGAGGAAGTCATTTTCATTGTGTAACATCAAAAAGAACAGAACAAAGATCCTTTTATGTGATTGAAAGATTAATATACCCTCCTTCCTATCTTATAACAAAAAGGACCCCTCATGTACCCTCTAACTTTGTAAAGGACAAGTGTTGAGTTGTATGCATGAATAAAGAACAATGCAGTCATTTTGAATTTAACTTTGCGGACCAAAAAGAAGTTGTGTCTTAATATGCTCTGGAACAGAAATGAAAGAGCAATATAGTGGTGCAGAATGTTTCACAAGGAAGCTAAGACATCTAAACGAACCTAATGGGGTATCTGATTTTGGAAGTGCACAAGACAAGTAAAAGGGTTAAAATGCTGTAACAAGAAAAACAAGTCCCCTTTCGCCAAATGGTTTATGAGTGAGTGCAAATCTTAGAGATCAAGGCTTAAGTTTTCGCACACCTGGTGATTTCTTTATAAGTTTACATCTGTCTTAGTCTTTAGTTTAACAGATTTACTTTGTACCTAAGCTGGTGAGAGATAATAGATGGCATAGTTGAGGTGCGGACATTGTTATTATAAAAAATAAATCAATCTTTCTGGTGAGTGAAAACCCTTTCAATACTTTATCTATCATTTTATTTTCCCTACTTGTGAAAAATCTAAGGAAAAAGGATTATCCGGAGAAAGAAGTAAAAGATAAACCTGTCAGAAATTGAACGAATAAAACGAAAATCCCAATCCCAGGGTTTATGTAATCCGCAATGCTTCCTTTTAGTGGTGTACATTTGTCTTCTATATACTGGTTAATGAATTCTTTCTCGGGAGTATTTCATTTTGAAACTGGACAAGAGTAGTAAGAAGAAGAAAATATTGTTATAGAAAAGGTCCAGTTTATTCCATGTTTAGTTTATATAAAGGAATAGGAAGGAATACAGAATTTTAATATTCTAATTCACTTCAAAAATTACATACTCCGTATAACAACTGTAATTTGAATTCAATCACTTTTTTTAAAAAAAATCAAAAGTCCATCACAGTGATGGAGTCCATCAAAAAACGTTTTCACTACTTTCTGCTATATTATTCTTTCATTATCATATCTTCCTAGTCAAAGAAAGGATAAGCCAATCAGAAATAGAGGAATGACCCAAGGATGACACTCTTTTTGTCTCTATACGAAGTTACGAACCGAACAACAAACTCCGACAAAACAACCAAACTGCATCTGCGCCACGTGTAAAATCACAGATTTTCAAATCCAATAGGAAGTGTTGTTTTCGGATTTGGTGAAATTTCTTTTACATTTGAAGTTGGCCAAGTTCACTTTGTGGCACTGGCCATGACCAATTTAGACCCCATTACTTTGTCTATTCCAACAAACTCTCTCGTTCGTTCCTAAAGATAGTCTTGTTTTCCCCTGCTAAAAGCTCTCCGTTACTACAATTGCTCTCTTTAATTTGTACTTTCTACACCGAATGAGTAGTCCATTATGTTTTAATTCTTCTTCTTCTTCTTCTTCTTCTTCTTGTTATTCCTCCAAATTTTTGTTCCATGGCCGTAACTTCTACTTGCTTTTGTCGCTCCCAATTCTCACTCAAGGTATGATCTCTCTGCTATCAATGTCCTAATCTATTTTTTTTCTTGGGTATTGGTAGCTTATTATATTTATCTTGTCTGATTTATCTTTTAGAAATTCTTCATTTTTATTGGTAAATTGTTGTTCCTCAAAGCATCTTAATTAGAAGCTTTTTTAACCTCTTCTTATTTGCTCTGATTGAATTTCCATATTTGGGTTTGTTGTGGTACTTAGTCAGAGACACTATTTACTTCCAGTACCGGCTTACTATTCTGGTTAGATCTGAAGTTGCTTTATTGCAATATGATAGTAACAATGAATGAAAATTTCACATTTAAGACTTGAGAGCAGTTAAAATACTAGTGAAGACTTCAGGTAGATAGATAGTACTGAGTAACTAAGCAATCAGAAGCAGAGATTACGTGGTATTTTCTATTAATTGGAGATATTTTTGGGTTTTGGGGGCACCACACACATGTTTGAGTTGAGTTACCTTTTCTACCATTCCAGCTAGAATTAACTGGTACTTTTTGCCAAGGATTGAAATCTTGTTTGGAATTAAAGCCTTTGCGATGCCTCTTCTTATTAGAGAGAGAAAAAGGGGTGAGGCATGCTACTGTTTGGAGGCTTAATGAATTGAATGTCAATCTGTTACTATCTAATTGTACATAGGCTTGAGGTTCAAGTTCAACACATCTTCCATAGTATGAATCTTTACTTGGTAACGAAAAGAAAGAAATGAGGTTTTCCTACTCACTAATCACCAGCAAGTTTGAAGCTACTATGAAATGCCATTTCTGCCGAATCATTATGCAATTAGAAGTAATTAATCCTTACTGCTTATTGTAGACGGATAGCTGGACACCTGCGTTGACATCACATATCCTACGAAATACCAGGAGGAACCAGCCTGCCTCATCTGCACTTAAAACGATAACCCCTGACCTTTTAAGCCAAGAAATTTGGGAAGGGGGAATTAAGCATAGCAATGGGTGGAATTTTCTGGGAGGATCAAGAGTAATACTTCAGCCAAACCTCCAAAATCTTCAGCAAAGAAAAAGCTGCAGGGTGTCTGCTATATGTAATATTTTCATCTTATGCTTCTTTAGTCTTATCAGTTATCTTAGTTCTTGATATGTGTTTTGCTACTTTTATTTTTCTTGGCATAATTCTGGGAAAGCAGCTATAATCTATCTGAAATCTGGTTATTCATCTTAATTTACATTCATCTCAGAATAATGCACTTTGGGTATTTATGCCACCTCCCTTCTAACACATCTGTTATTTAGGATTAAAATTGGAACATGATATTATACTTTCAGGAACCTACTTTCACGGTTCAAGAAGTGTGGCAAAGGTGTAATAGCTTTTGGTTTGTAGCTTCTGACTAACAGACAGATTGTTGAGATGTCATAATCTATGTCCGCTTACTCTATTAACGATGTCATAAATGTTGACCTGGGGGTCTCATACATGATGAATGCAAATATCCTCTTTTGATGTTATTTATAAAATTAGGCCGCTGTTATTAATTAGAGGGTTTTCTTACCAAGCTAATATTTAACTTTGAGCTAAACAGCTAATCTATCGACATGTGTAAGTTCTTGGGTTTGCTGTGGAATATAGAAGAACAGATTGTCACTATATTGTATATGGCCTATCATATTGATCTATTTGAGATTTTGGAAATACATGTATGCATACAAATTTGGGACAACCGATGTCATATTTTACAGGGTTGCCTAATTCTCAAATAGCTAGCAGTGTTTTTACTCTGGGGACAGCAGCTGTTCTTCCGTTTTACACCCTCATGGTTGTAGCACCTAAAGCTCAACTCGTAAGTTATCTCAGTTCTGTAAAGCAACATTTCGTTTTTTCGTCTTAAACTGTGGTTATATCATCAGCTTAAAAAACTCTTGGCCCAAGTTCTCTCATTATGTCATGCATGGAAGTAGAACTAATGGGGCATGGTGTCAGTTGCATTGATTTGTCATCTAATTGCAAGATACTGACTTTGGGTTAAGAGCATACAAGTTTTAAATTAAGAAGGTTGAGAAGATTTACTTCTTTCCTAGATATATTGCTTTAAGTCTTGATTAAATAATTAACGCAGACCAGAAAATTGATGAAAAGCACCATACTATATGTTGTGCTTGGACTTCTGTACGGGTTTCTATTGTACCTCTCTTGGACACCTGATACAATTCGGCTGATGTTTGCTAGTAAATACTGGCTTCCAGAGGTTTGTTCTTGTGCTCAACAGATGATACTTGTTATCTTGTGCTGATGTTGTGGTTCGGATTTTTGATATTTCATTCTGTTCAGCTGCCTGGTATAGCAAAGATGTTTTCCAGTGAGATGACATTAGCATCTGCATGGATTCACCTATTGGCTGTAGATCTATTTGCTGCAAGGTCTCTCTCTCTCTCTCTACACACACACACGCATCTCATAGTTGTATGCTTTCTGTCTCTTTTGGGATGAGGAAAAGGAAGGGGGTTCCTCTATTCAATACCCCTATGAAAAATTGATCACTTTTTCCAAGGCCGAATACTCCAATATAGAACTGCAAAAATTTCATCTTTTTTTTTTTCTTCTTGAAATGAGCGAGTATGATATGCTTTGTAGATATGATAAACGTGCCCTCAAAAAGACCACCTGAATCCGCCCGCCCCAGCCAATCCATTGAGCATAGTTTGAATTGCTGTAGAAGTCGCTCTCTTCCAGACTGACCAACTAATCTGATGCTATTTTTTTTTCTTTCAAACAGGCAGGTATATCATGATGGTTTGCAAAACGATATTGAAACGCGACATTCTGTGTCTCTTTGCTTGCTATTTTGCCCCATTGGAATTGTTATTCATCTCCTCACCAAAGCTGTACTAAGTAGTGCTGAGAAAACAGAGCCTAGAACTAACTGACAGATTTACCCATTTTTGTCTGCTTTCGGCTAATGTAACTGAACAAGTGTAATTTTCCTTCAACTACAAACTTGTGTAAGCTGCATCTTTGATCCAACACTGCTTGAAACAGTTGAAATCTACTCACTTTTCAGTGAATTTACATCCTTTTTAGAAGGTGGACTATTAGAAATTCTTCCTTGATTCTTTGTCCTTTATGAAAAGCATTTATTCTCTCATTCAATGACTGATAGTATTTGAGGTAAGAACTTCACATCTCATAAAGGTTACCTAACCAAGTATTCCTTATTGCCTTCCACTAGCTGCTTCAGAGAACCGTGATCCAATGGATACCAAGTCTTTCATTTCTTGGTGATTATTTCGCATCCATAACTTAGCTCTCTTAAGTGTCAATATCCGACACTGAGCTATCGTTTACTAAAGTGCATCTCCTCATCAAGAAAAAGAAAGTAAGTTATGGGTGGCTCAAGAGGGTAGGTTGCGTTAGCCCCAAAACTTTTGGGACTCGAAAATTTTTTAATAGATTTTCTGATATTATTTTGGCTTAGGTACAAAAAAAATTAAATTAAGAATGATAGAAATACTTATACTTTTTAATAGTAAAAATATTTTACAACTCTGAATTAAACTACTCAAATCTTTATATTATAAATAACTAGTAGTCGTATGCACGGTCAATATTAATTAAAAATAATTGTAATTGGACTTATTTGAACATATTAATCGCTTTAATAAATTTCAATTGTCATCTTATTTGTCAATATGATATACCCAATAATAAAATCTCTATTAAATTAAAGAGACTTATATAGTCATTGAGTAACTTTTTTGTTCTATATTTTTCTTTATTCTACTATCCAATGTTTAATATTTTTACATTGTTAATAGAAATTTTTATTAGCAAATTACTTTGTTTAATATTTTTTCCTGCTCGCTTTTTTGTAATTTAAGAGAAGATATATATTTTATTAATCTTAAAATAGTTTTTAGTTTAAATTATGTTCTGTTGTTGTCAATAATATTATCTGAATTTTAGTGAATTAAATTTCTATTAAATAAAAGAGACATATAGTCATCGAATAATTTTTTTGTTATGTAATTTTTTTTATTATATTATCCAATATATAATATAATTGCATTGTTAATAGAAATATTTATTAACATATTACTTTGTTTAATATTTTTATCTACTACCTTTTTTTTGTAATATAATCTTAAGTTAAAGAGACTTGTATAGGTATCGAGTAACTTTTTTGTTCTGTATTTTTCTTTATTATATTATTCAATATTTAGTATTATTGCATTGCTAATAGAAACTTTTATTAGCATATTACTTTGTTTAATATTTTTGTATGCTACTTTCTACTTTCTTTTTATATAATAGAAGATATATATATTTTTATATTTTAATTTTATTCTATTATTCTCAATAATAGTTTTTGATTAAATAAAATTTTAATTTTTAAAAATAAAAACAAAAATTATTAAAAAGCAAAGAAATTTTGAATTGACAGTTTTTTTTATTTTTTTGTAATTTTAAATTTTTATTTAAAAATAATTTTAAAACTCTAGCTTGAAACTATACTCCAATTTGAATGGATTATTTTTTTTCGGTTTTTATTATAAAATATTTTATCTTATTATTTTATAGATATTTAAATTCAAAAAAATAACGAATAACTAATTATTAACTACTTATGTCATGTGACTTTTCTAGGCTGCCACTTGGATTAAGAAGATACTTTTTCCTCCCCTTTTAATAATATAGACATTCTTACAATAAGATCCAAGATAACATATTGCAAACACATAGCTTGCATTTTATTATTTTGAATTAACATATTGCATTTTACTAACCCTTCATAATATAATGAAAGACAAGCAGAGAAAAAAAAATTAAATCCATTAAGGAATATATACTGTTTGTACAAATATTTCGCTAACCCTGTCTGTCAAATAAATCAATTCATAACATAAATTCAATGTACATGCAACATGGCAACCATCAAATGGAACATGCACATAACATTTCTGCTTGCTATATATTCCTGCGGTGCTATCCACGACTCCAGGCACTCGATGGTTTGGGCATAACATGGGAAGTATTGAAATTGTAAATAGTTTCTGGCCAATTACCATGACACAATAAGGAGTATACCAGAAAACATGTTCTCCTCATTTGCATCATTGTCTTAGAGTCAAAAGTATGATTGCTATTGCACCTGGACAAACAAAAGCATCAACTCGTCAGCAAGATCTGAATTCATTACTGCTTAATGTAGGCTTATAATTCCTAATGAAGCAAAGCCAGTGCTTGACAAAACATACTTTTAGATAAAAATTCTGTGCTTACAAACACTTTGTTACTAGTCAAGAAATTTTTCTTTAACTTCATTATCTAAGAATCTTGGATCACATTAACTCATCCAAAAGCACATCCTTGTGACATCTTCCAGAAAGAGACATGGCATGGCAGGCAACAGCTGAACAAAGGCGAAAATAATTAACCAAATTCTTTGAGAAATGGTTGCTCACATCAAGTAGGAAGTGGAGACATTTCAGTTTGATCATCAAAGATGCCATTGGAGTTTGATCCTTGGAAAGAATCTTTCCTAGAACGATCCAAGGATGTAGCTTCATATATGCCTACAAAATTCAGAAGTGAGATCAACTCACTGACCAATAAATGACTGAGTTAAAGTAAATATCATGCAATAACATATATCGATTCAATGAAAGAAATTTATGACTGATAGTAACTAAAAGCAACAAATAGTATGCGCGTTTGCATCATACCAAATCCCAAGATGGCAGCACAAATAAGAAACCCGAATAAAGAAAAGTCCATTTTATATATTATCTCCATGATAATGATGCATCCTCCTGCAACCATTAAGTGCCTTGGAGAAGAGAAAACCATATGCAACCTACAAATTGGCAATAATATAGAATTTCCATATGAGACCGTCGACTTGCAGGTCTAGTGAAGAAATCAAAGAATATAAGAAAGGCGTCAGAATAGAGAAAGCTAACATTTTTTATGATATGATCTAACATACCCAAAGACATAACAAAGACCAATATATATGCCTCTTATTTGAGCTCCGTCAAAGATGATAAAAGTAATTACCCAGCAGGAAGGGAACTCATTTACTCCACAACAGTCGTTCTTACCTCGCAATGGGCCACGATATAAAAAGTAAAGATGGAAAAGTGAAATGCAAGCAGAAGAGAGGAAAAAAATGCATTCAAAGTAAGAAGTCATGAAGCAATGCAGACAGTTAATTGCCAATAATGGGCGTGTATCCCCAAGATAAAAGTTATGGATAAGATACACATAAATTCATACTCCTTGCACAAACGAAGATCTTTAGACAATCATGCCAAAACATTAAACATTAATCAATAAGGTTAGATGAGGACCAAACTGTATTTGTAATAGCAATCAGTTAAGTGTTAGTAAATTAAAAAGATCTCACAAGGATCAGCCAGAGATCACAAAATGTTACCTTTCCTCTGCAATGCTATCAACGTAAAATATCAATATCATCCCAAATAAGATGCTGCTTGAAAAAGCCCAGGCTGAAAACGGCAACTCTACATTGTTTGATCCCTGAATATCTCCATACAAAGAGGGAAAGCAATTTAAAAGAGAAGAAACAGTAGGAGAAGTAGAAGAAGATGATGAAAAAGACGAAGAAGAAAAAAGGGAGATAAAAGAATTAGGAAAGGGAACACCCTTGGAGCAGGGAGGACCAAATGTTCCTAAATTATGTTGAAAACAGTAAAACTGAAGATTCTTAAAATGTACTCACTATAATCATGTCCCACATGGCAACAGGAAACAAAAAGCACGTCGCAGAAGTAAGGGTTATGGCATGGAGTCGCCTCTTCAGTTGGTTCTGTGCAAATGAGATGGAAAATATTCAAGGGTAGCTTTTACTTGCTCAGTTAAGTACCAGAGGATAGAAAGTTGAATGGATCATATGGCTAAATGGGACTACACAAACCTTAAGTGAGACCCGTCTTGCGATCACCCTCCGAAGTGCTGACAAGATTCCAGCGAGAATCGGAACTACCATTTCCTTCATTCCTACTAGCTGTTCGGTCCGTGCCTCATCATCAGAGGCATTGCTAAATGGTAATTGTTTGTTAAGTTGGCTGCTAAATAAAAGTCTGCTAGGGAGAAACAGAGAAGAAAATTGAAGAACAAAATGGTATGTAGAATGAGTTCACTAGATAGAAGAGTTCAATATAGAAAGGATATGAAATGGAGAATATGTAGCTATCGCCCATCCTTGTGATAAAAAGTAGAAAGATGCCAGCATTGCAAGGAGTCCACCGACCTGATGATGGGAAAAATAGCAATGCGTTACCACCCAAGAAAAGAGTAAAGTCGAAAATTTTACAATTGCTTTTCTTTCTAATAAGTTAGAGAATTTTCAATTGCTTAATTCCATTTTCTACCACGAAAATAAACTTATAGTACTAGATCATTAAAAGAAGAAATTAAATTTCCTAGTGTAAGTCCAGTATAAAAGATACACAATAAATTTGACAGAAACAGATCCACCACAAGTTCATGCTTTCAAGAATCTGAGAATTATGTCGCATGAAAGTATGAGGCTTTTTTCTAATTTCAAAGCAAATAAATAAAACAGTAGTTAATCAAAAAGTGTACCTTTTTCCAAACATGGCCCCTCCTGCCATACAGTACTCCAGATAATACTCCTAGAATAGCACCAGAATACTCACCCAATATGGCCCTGAGTGGACAAGAATTTTTAATGGCAAGTGGAGGTACTACATGATTAACAGAAGAAAAAGCAAATTCAAACAGATGACCATAGCAAAACGATCATAATCTTTCATGTATAGACTACCACAAGAGGCCGCAAGAGATAATGACAATATGCCAAAGAATTTGCTTACCAGAATAACCTACCATGTGCTTATGCAATGTACACAAATAGGAGTTCGAGATATATTAGTGCCAGAATTACCGAACAGGAAAAAAGGGACAATGCAAAAACCAAATTCAAGATAGGAAAAAAGTAACAGTAAAATATCACTCAACCTTGAACTTACCGAACAGGACCACAAGATTTAAGCCCTTTTCCCCACAAGATGAAGTAAAGAGCTGTTATACCACCATTTACAACTGAAGGGACAACCTGTCGGAAGAAACATTATCAGCAAAAACACATAAGTGACAGTGAAATGACCTTCCAATACTTTTTCGATATTTATTTAAGGAAGAAAATGATAGCTCTACTAGACCTGTGTATTAGAAAGTGCCCTGCCCTTCCAAGGCTTTTGCGCTACTAGAAACCAGATGCACGATGGAAGAAGACAGCAGAACATAAAAAGAACAACTGAAGCCCCTGTCTGAGACAAATAGCGGTACATGGAGTAAACTGACCATATTCTCATAAAGTTCCCAAAAATATGGATTATCTGCACCGGGGTTTGCCTGCAATGGGACAAGTCTATCAGTAATAGCTTCTGGGGCAAAACGGAGCAGGAGGCCACACAGTACAGTACGCAAAACTTCACACATGACTCAAAACTACAGTGATAAATTCATTTTCTTAAGCAGGATGATAAATCCATTTTTTCCCACCACACTTAAAGATCAACAGCTGATAGCTTTATTTATATAAGAATGTTGGAAATTTTGCTTAACTAAAATTTCTGAACTCAATACTAATAGTATAACAGGATTAGCCATAAATGTTCTGACTATTCATAAACTTAGCAGAATTCTCGGGAAGCCACGATTTGTCAAAAACCAACAGTAGAACACGCCAAACAAGGAAAACATACTATCAGCCCAATTAGCCGCTGAAGATATAAAAGGTAAAATAGAAGTTAGAAAATGCTCTCTCTCTCTCTCTCTCTCTCTCTCTCTCCCCCTCCTCCCTCCCTCCCTGTTCTTGGATAAAACGATAGTGTATCCATTATGAAAATAAAGGTTGCATCTTACAAACATAATACTGCTGGAAGTCATTCGCTTGGACAATTTTAGTACTCCGTAAGACCAAAATTTCATTATTGTTAGTCTTGCTAAAGAACTTCTAATATTATTATTATTGCTATTATTCATTTATATCTAACTTATTTTCACTTTTATTTTATTTAGTATGATGATGACATGAGTTGAGCTTAAATGGAGAAGTGAGGATTCATATAGCCGACCCCAACTTGTTTGGGACTAGGCTTAGTTGCTGTTGTTTTTGTTGTAAGACCAAAATTTCAATCGGTTGTTCCAGGATTTTTAACTAATTCTCTGGCAAGTTTAGACTCAACCAGCTGATGAAAACAACGGCCCTATATTTGGTATGACATAAAGAAAAAGGTATTCTTGGCAAAAGCATTTTACGGTGCTTAATTGCCAATATTACTAAATTCTGCACTTAAAAAGAAAAAATTTCACCAAATAGGAGGGAGAAATATATCTATCATCTTTAAGTCATTTTCAACTCCACCCTACAGAGTTCACTTATCACCTTCCACTAATACTACATTATACCATCAAACACTGGAAAATTAACTAGGAGATAATTCTCTAAGACTTAAAAAAAAAAGCTACACTAAACAGGGTCAAATGTCCATGCTTTCAAATCTTGTTTGCCTCTATAAATAAATAATTCAATATGTGAATTAGAACATTCGAATGATTAACCAGTTAATACAAGGCGTAAATTTGACATTGAATCAGCACATTTCTTTGGCAAACCCTCGAAACTCGAAATAGAAATATTCAACCGAAAAAAAGAAAAAAATTCTTCAAGGGGTCAATTACCCTCAGTCTTAGGAGGAGATAAAATTCACATAGCTTCAAATACTTATCACAGGGATTAATTTAAACGAATGAAGCATAAATTTGTATCAGGAAATGCCAAATCAAAGTAAGCAAAATGCAGTGAAATGGAAAACGATCACTTAGTATTAATTCTAGAGAGAAGCTACACAAGGATCAAAATACGATTAACATGCGTGTATTTCTCAAAGGATATTGACATACCTAATGGTAGCTGGGTGAGATGAACCTCGATTTTCTGGAAGTGGCTTTGGGGACATCATTTTTGCAACAATTATTCTGTTTAAGCTTCAATGAAGCGATTATACGTAAACTGAGTTTAGCGGTAAATGCGCACTGAAGAAGAAACTGAATGCGAAACTATGACTAAACAATGGAGAAGATTCATTTGCTTCGTGGAGGAGTGCAAGTCCATGAAAGCCGATGTTGATCCCGGTACAAAGGACCTCGGGTCATGTTCTGGACTTGGATAATTGGATCAGAAATTGGGCCAATCATTAAGGGCCAGATCAGATGCAAACTTCAGGTTAAGTGCACCAGTGGCCATTTTTAGGACTTGTTTAGAACATAACCAGCAAGAGTAATGTATTTAAAATATAGCCACAACTTAAAAAAAAGCCGCTTCTTCGAATCTTAGGTAATCAGTAGTTACTTCTATTGGTTCAAACTCCAGTATCCTAAAGTTCAGTTATCGCAATTCAAATTTCTGGCCACTATCCTAAAGTATGAATCTATGATTTCGTGACAACCCATGCAACAATAATTTTCTTTGACATGAAAATTTAAGTTTTTCGAGTGTTTTTAATTTGATAATTTACGTTTGTGAATATCTAATATTTTTATTTATAAAAAAAAATTGTACAATCTTACTTTTATTAGAAGTCTTTAGTTTGTATACTAGATGCACGATGGCCCATGCTAGCACGGGCCCAACAATTTGAAATGAAAAGTACAAGACCAACAATTTATATTGGCTCTTGTTCATTACTACATTTATTTATTTTTATATAGAAAAGAATCATTTTTATTATCTATTTCTTAACTTAAATTGTTATCTAGTATATAAGAAGGCACTTGAAAAATAGGTATGGCAAGAGTATTTTTAATTTCACTTTTAAAGATACATCCAATTTAAATTATTGATAATTTAGATATGTGCTTCTTGATAAAAGTAGTTCTGGAAGGCCGTACTATTCTCTTCCATTTCTCAAAACAGACATTGAGCAATCACTATCATCTCCCATTGCTCAATTCACCATGGAAGGCTTTACCTTCCTTACTGAATGAATATTTCTCTAGATTAGACTTTCTTGTTCAGAAGACATAAGTGAATGTCATAAGACATTAGTACAACAACAACAAACTTTACAACGTTAACTCCAATGAAAATATAAGCCGTACCTTCAACTTTTCATATAACAGGATAAGGTGAAGTAATAACAGTAAAGCACAGATGTACACACTGACACTCATTTTTCAATATTAAGACGAACAAAGATGTGCACTATACATGTTTTCAGCCATATAGAGTTATTCAAATCATGCTAGCTAATCATTCCCCTCGCAGTGCTCTGTTTCTATAGTTCAGTAGTTTTAAAGAGTCTCAATCGCTTACCTCCATGCTGCATTGTAAAGAATTATCTTCCTTAGATATCTTCTTGAGCATATAATCTTACCATCACCTAGGAGTGCATATTGCTGACAGTCTACTAAGCCTATTATATGCCAACATCATGATAATTACCATTATGTTGAACAAAAAACTGAAAGTTAATTTTAATTGTTTATAAAAAAAAAGCAATTAATTCTTAACATATACAACTAAAACTAAAATTCCTATACATATATTTACATCATCAAATATTTACAGTGTCTCCATTTGCATTTTTGGAAATATCGTCGTCTATATAGATTCAGCTTATGTGCTTTCATGCAACAAGGTTTATCGTAACAATATTGAAATGAATATACGCTTTACAAATTTGGAAACGGCATTTGTTAATCACACTGCAGAGCATACATCACAACGCTGACAGTTCAAACATTCCAAGCCAATTAGACAAGTTATAATTACTACCTAAGAATTATTTATTCATTTTATAATTACTTTTTACATCAACCACTATACCAACAATTTGTCTACTACCATTTTAACTACATCATATGAAAGAGCCTAGGCATATTCAAGCACAAGATCTAAGATCCAGAGAATAAATTATCAACTCCACCACACTCGCTGATATTGGTACTGAAAATTTGAACAACTAAAAAATATGCAAATAATGACAGAATTATTTAACATCACAAAAGCTAAGCATGAAACCTCGTCAGTCACCTTTGGTAGGTCATTAGTAGCATTTTAAAATGCATGTTCTGTGGTTTCCAGTTCAAAAGGCATCGGGCATTAGAAGATGGTTAATAATTAAGCTACATCTTAATGTACTGATTCATATAAGACACATCCTGTTTTGTACCAAAAAGAGAAACTTTTTATTACAATGAAATTTCATATATTTATATAATCAATTTTAAGGTAAAGAAATTGCAAATAGCGTACGGGGAGATCTTAGCACTAAATAATATTCATACTTGTTCAGTGGCCATCCACTGGTTCATTATCTTAGCTGAACCAAAATTAATTGATATACTGGAAATGTAAAGAATATTCACCTGTGGTAGTGAGTTTGATATCTTCTAACAAAGCTAGTTTACAATAACGTGATCAAGCCTACGAACGAAGAGACTGAGCACTACCGACCTTCGGAAATTACCTATGTCTAATTTTTCAATTTTCATAACCATAAATAAATTATCAAGACAAAGAAACTTTGATGCAAATTGAAAATTTTTTCTTGTCCTAAAATCAGTCTTTGTTTCTTCGGTCAGCTATTACAGATTTGATATCAGAAATGCATACTTCAATTGACTTATGATATCATGTGAATGATGAGTTATCTAAAGTGGAATATTTTCAACTTTTAACTGTTCGTATTCACTATAGTTCTCAAAATAGAATCTTTTTAACTTCTAAACAGTTAGTATTCGATATAGCTTTCATAGAATATTTCTTATACTATAACTTCAATCTCAAGAAGTGTAAATATAAACTCCAAGAGTTATATGAATATTATAAAATTGCTCTTAATATACCACCCATTACTTGCAACTTGTCAGTGATGGCAAAGATTATTGTTTCTTTCACCTTTTCGTATTAATAAGAGTAGTTATTTGGAATCTCATGATGCCAAAAAAAAGAGGCCAAATAAGCTCTTTATAATCACCAACAACATTCTAAATTCTTTTTAAAAAAAATAAAGAGATAAGAATACGAAAAACAGCCCTGTCACACCTTCTTTTTACGGGGAAAAGAACCAAAGGAGTTTTTTCAATTTAAGTGACATTATTAGAAAAGAGATTAATTTATTTTATTTTAAAGAGTCGCCAATTGAAATAAATGTTTACGGTATCCCAAGTCACCATTTATTTTAAGATCTCAATTCAAGAAAATTGACTCTGTTTAAATCTGCGAAACACAGAAGACCGGGTAAGGAATTATGTTGATCCGGAAGAAGGTGTGAAGCACTCTCGAGTTTCGTAGTTCTAGCACGGTCGCTTTAATAATTATACATGGCTTAACTAATTCTGGACATTTTATGTTCTAGGAAAATTTATGCACTTTTGCCTTAAAACCGCTTTTAGTTGCTTGATTATTTGTAAATTATGAAATTTTCTTGAAACGAATCACGCGTACGTGCATTCATTTTGTTTGGTGTGTCAAGAATTATGACGCGTACGTGTACACAATTACTAACACTTTATTATTTTTAAGGTTGTTTCGCCCAAAGTTGCGGGAATGCATACCTTAATTTTAGTTTTGGAAATCGTAATAATGTCACGCAAACGTATACATAATCACGATGATTCAATTAACTAAGAGTGCGCCTAAAGCATTCTAGCGCATTCATGATTTGTTTCTTTCTTAAGCTTGAGATTATTGTGAAGGCCATGACTTATGAAATTACTTGTGGAAGAAGTGTATGATTTTAAATATTTGAATAAATAAACCATCGTATACCAATACCCTACAACCCAACAATTGAATCCCAAGCTTATTAGGGTCCAAATCTTCCCAACTTTAAAGCAAGTTTGAATATCATATTTTCATAAACATGATTAAGCATATAGCATTTAAGGACTAACTTATATTATTATTTATAAAGTTTAAAGGCAAATAAATAAAATCACATGAAATAAGATAAAAAGAATAGAGGGAAGAATAAACCTTTAATGTAAAATTTCCAATTAAATGAGTCTTCAAGAACAGGTACAATAACTCAGACGAACGTCGAACAAGCATAAGCGAAGAAGAACATCAAACCTAGTGAAGGGAGCTCCAACGGAATCCTCGACCTCGACTATTGACTCCACTGTTTGGTGTGTAAAAAGGGATGTTATAAAGTATTTTTGTTGGGTTTTGGGTGATGACTTGCTGGATTTTTTTAAAGAAAGACGAAGAAAGAATGACACGAGTCGAAATTCCCTTAGCGTAGAAGAAGAAAAACAATGTCTCTCAATTCCCTCCTCTCTTTTTTTCTTTTTCGTTTTTTTCTCTCATTGTTGACTTCTATTTATAGAAAAAATTTCGAAAATTTTCAGATTTATTTTTTATTATTTTATTATTTTTAATTAAAATCCCACTTCCCATTTTCCTTCTTTAAAAATAAATAAATTCCACACCTTCCTTTACTTTTATTTTTTAATTTCCCACTTTCTTTGCTTTTATTTTATTTAAATTTCCACTTTCTTTTACTTTTTTTCTTTTAAAAATTTCCACTTATTTTACTTTTCTTTTTAAATTTTCCACTTTCTTTTACTTCTGTTTTTTAATTCCCACCTACCTTTAATTTTTTTTATTTCCCACTTTTCTTTTAATTTTTTTTTTTTTTTTAATTCCCACATCCCTTTACTTTTATTTTTATTTTATTTTTCCACTTTTTTTTTTTACTTTTCTTTTTAAAATTTTCACTTTCTTTTACTTTTATTTTTTTTATTCCCACCTACCTTTACTTTTATTTTTTAATTCTCTTCTTCTCTTTTTCCACCCGAAATTTTATTTATTTTTATTTTTATTTTTATTTTTTATTTAATTTATTGAGTTTTTATTTTAAAAAATAAAGATAAAAATAAAATACTATTAATAATAATAATTTTGACTTTTATTTTTTTAAAATATTTTTTAAATTTTTTACTCTATAAAAAAGTTGACAAAGCTAAAAACTGTATATTAGACTCCTAAAAATATTTACATTGTAAAAGGTGATAAAAATTTAAATATGATAAAAAATTAGGTGCTCACAAGCCCTCAAGAAAAGTCAGAGATATGTTGTCACAGAGACAGTGAAGAGATACCATAGAGGGCATCAGAGTTGAGGGTTTATTTTCTAGAGTCACAATTACTGGAGCATCAAATGCACAAGCATCACACCTTTAATGTAGAAACATAGCTTATTCAGGAACTCAAAAGGAAAAGCCTCAATTTCTAAATAAAATTCTAATATATAATCCCCAAACCCAATTTTGAGAAAACCCATTAAAATTCCCATCATAAATTGCTTATAAGAATCTATGAACAACAATAAATCAAAGGAAAAAGATTGAAATTTAAGGAGAAAACTACCTCTTTTGCCATTGATATATAACAGTTTGATTGCTTTTCGAACTTTAGAAAGGTCCTCAACCACCAAAGAAAAATCATGAAGTCGCTAGTCTAGGGGTTTGTCGACGCCTATAAACGGCAATTCAATTTTGCTTGCAAGAAAGATCTTTACACTTTCTGAGAAAAAGACCAGGAAGAGTGAGAGCAATTAAGAAAAGTGGAAAGAAGGCAATGGAATATCATGCTTCTGGAATTATGTTGAGCATGCAATAAAGGACGGAGCGAAAAGATAGTTTTGCCCTTGGTCGACCAACTTCTCATTTCTATATAGTAGAAAATGTCAATTCTACAATGAGGAGGAAGCAGATAAGAAGAATTGCAATAGAAGATGATAGCGACGAAGAGACTAATGACCTGTTTGGTCATAGATTTTGTAAAATTTTTGCCAAATTATTTTTAAAATGTTATCCATATTTTGGCAAATTCTCAAAACTCAAATCTCAAATCTAAAAACCAGCTCAAGTTTGGCCCAAAATATTACTATTATAGTTTTTAAAATTTGCCCCAAACTTTTATATTTTATAAAAGAGCCCATCATATATTATTTTGTAACAATGCTACTTTGTCTTCTCGGTCATCAGATAGTGTATTATGTAGTTTATTATAAAAATAATAATTTTGTACTAAATTTATTTATGTTCAGGACTATGGTTTGTGATAACCATAATGAATGTTATTGATACTGTTGAGTATTTGTGATAGTTTTTAGAACATGTGAATATAAGTCATGCTTCATGTTTTTTCAGAAAAAAAAGTGAGATATGTTTTGAAAACTGATGTCCAAACACATTTTCATCTTCAAATCAAACAACACCCAAATCAGATTTTTCAAAATAAATTTGGGAATCTATGGCCAAACACTAGCTAAATGGTGACTGCGTTTTAAATAGTACTTCTAACGGTGATTACCTAATGTTATTTACTTATTACTAGTCTGGCACGTGCATCGCACGTGCTACGTCGAGTTCTGTAATACGTGGTGTTGTAAAAAAATATCAATATTATTTTTTAAAAAATTGAGTAAATAATTATAAAAAGAATAACATAAAAGTCCTTATGAATGAGCAATGTGGATTATATTGTCGTATTTAAACTTATTTGTCGAGGTCAAAATTGATTGTTTTAATCTACAAAGATGAAAAATTATTATTTTATTAGATACATTTAATAATTTTACTTGATTTTATGATATGCAAACAAGAAATAGTATCTCATCTAGTATTTTCCTATGAACGATATTTATGATGTATGTTGCTTTCATCCGTTTAGGTTGTTCTATCATAACATAACTATTTTTTAAAATTGATATCCCTCTTAAAAGTACAACATAAATTTAACTATATAAAATATGTAATGGTAGATATAATCCCAAATATCGAGGATTTTTTTACTAAAGGAACTAAGTTTCTTTAAAAGAAACAATGGCAAATATATATATTAGGAACAAAAATAACGTATCACCATACACAAAAACGGACATGTGACAGGAGGAAAAGCAAGCAACTTATAGAAGTAAAAGCAAAAGTATGTTGCCAATTTGCAATTCCTATTATTCAGTCAATTTTGTTATTTAGATAAGGCCATCTAAATTTCAGATATTAAAATATTCAATTGTTTTCTACATAAGCTAATCAACCCAATAATCCCTGAAAAAATGCGAATAGGCAATCACTTTCTTCCTCTTTATACACCAGAATTCACCTATCAAAATGAATTTTTCTCTCCTGAAATCTTTTTCAACCACCACTATTTGTAACGCACCAAATTTTGCCCCAGATTCTGAATTCTGATACACACAAGACGCTTCTCTACACCGTCAAATACAAGTTACTCTTTATAAAGATTTGAGGTCAATTAACTTTAATTACTTTACAGGCCAGGATGATACTAAAAATTTTAAGTAAAAGAATAATAGGAACTTAAGATCATTAGACAAAATTTACAGGAATCCGCAAGCATATTCGATAAATTTGCAATCCCAGAGAGATTAGTAAAAAGTTTGTATAATCCAAACTGTATTGGGTCGGGTATAATCGAGCGCACAAGGAAGGTCGGGCTCAAGTTCAATGCAAGACCGAACTACTTCAAAACCGGGACCAGCATTCCAGGAAGGAACGCCCAAAGTCGGGCGCTACTGGGTTCGGAACTAAGACGACCGAGATAAGGCAATTGACGCCGGTCAAGGAAGGTGCATCTCATGACAAGGATCAGTTCCGTATAATGGAAAAACCGGATATCTCGTGGGTTCCTGATATCTCGGCGGGAGTCACGGCCTAAACCTTCATAAACGTTAGGCCATTATTTTAGGGATATTCCATCCCATAATTAGAGAGATTTTTATCTTGTAATCAGGTTTTTACCATACGTAGGGCTCTTCCCTTACCTATAAGAGGGGCATTTTATCTTCATTATAAAGCAGAACATACATGATTGAAATATTGATTACTATTCCTATCTCTTATCAAGATTGTTCACTTCTTATTGTGTTTCATCCCATTACCGGCAATCTATTCAACTCCAACGGTTTGATCATTCTTCATTTACTTAAGTCAATCATTTGCCATTGTATTTTTCATTGTATTGAATTGTTTCACGTATCCTTAACGCTGCAAATAAATTCAATTGTTGCTCGAATTTTAGAGCAAACAGTTTGGCGCCCACCGTGGGGCAAAGGATAATAGTGAACGTTTGATACAAATTCTCTGCCACACACTATTTTACGCTTGCTCTTTGCAGAACTTTCTATTTTTCAGATTACAACATAATCATGTCGCACTCACTTCCCATCAGCAACGAGCTTAACCACCAAGGCGAAAACGAGGTCCCGATTGATGCCAACTCTCAGGTGGCAGTCGACGCCGATCATACCTCTGACCCATCGAACAACATTCGGGGGGAACACCATTCAGAAACTCAATGTAATGGAGGAGACGAAATTAGCCTCAAAGTGATATTTGACATGCTGCAAGCCCAGCAAGCGGCCATAGCTCAATTGCAAAGTCGCGGTCAAATACCAGACAGAGTCGAAGCCATTTCTTCTCGAGGGATAGCTCCTCAAAATGAGCCGATCGCAGCGCAACCGGATGAAAGCGGTTCGGGAGTAAACTCCGGAATCATGAAAATGCTCGAGTAGCTGACTAAACGGGTCGAGACGGGATAAAAAAGGATCGAGGCCAACGATAAGAAGGTGGAGACGTACAATTCTAAGGTAGACCAGATTCCGGGGGCACCCCCAGTGCTGAAAGGTTTGGACTCAAAAAAGTTCGTACAAAAACTTTTCCCATCCAGCGCTGCTCCAAAGCCGATTCTAAAAAAGTTCCGCATGCCGAAAATCCCCAAATACAACGGGACTTCGGATCCAAATGAGCATGTAACGGCGTACACTTGCGCTATAAAAGGGAATGATCTCGAAGACGATGAAATCGAGTCCGTCCTTCTGAAGAAAGTCGGAGAAACACTGTCCAAGGGAGCGATGACATGGTATCATAACTTACCACCGAATTCCATCGATTCCTTTGCCATGCTCGCTGATATCTTCGTCAAATCCCATGCGGGCGCTATCAAGGTCGAGACAAGGAAATCAGATTTGTTCAAAGTCAGACAACGGGACAATGAAATGTTAAGAGAGTTCGTATCGCGCTTTCAGATGGAGAGGATGAATCTGCCACCGGTCACCGATGATTGGGCCGTACAAGCCTTCACTCAAGGGCTCAATGCCCGAAGTTCAACGGCATCTCAACAACTCAAACAGAGTTTGATTGAATACCTGGCTGTCACTTGGGGGGACATTCACAACCGGTACCAATCGAAGATCAGGGTAGAAGACGATCAGATCAGAGTCCCCTCGGGCTCCTCTTATCCTGTTAGAACTTATGACCGACCTCTAAGGGATAACTATCGAGAATCAAAGTTGAACCGAGATAGACACCGGCCATACCCAGGAGATCGAAGAGTCATTCCCAGGGGACACAGATCCCCGAGACAGGAAAGCAGGAACGATTCCAACCAGAGGAACCGAAGGCCGTTGCCGAAAAATAACTTTGAAAGAACCGGTAACCATCGAGAAGCACCTCGATTGTCAGAGTACAATTTTAATGTCGATTCGGCGACTCTTGTATCAGCCATCGGTCGCATTAAAGACACCAAATGGCCAAGGCCGTTACAAATGGACCCTACCAAGAGAGATCCCAACCTCATATGTAAATATCATGGCACGCATGGACACAGAACGGAAGATTGTCAGTAGCTGAGAGAGGAAGTAGCTCGGTTGCTCGAGAACGGGCACCTTCGGGAGTTTTTAAGCGATCGAGCCAAAAACCACTATGAAAGTAGAAACAGACCAGCAAGTCAAGAAGAGCCGTAGCTGATTCGCTCAAATTACACCTTAACAATAGTGTAAGCGATCGATGTCAAATATAGTAACCCAACGAGGTTGGGGTCGAATCCCACAGGGAATAGGCGTGAAACAATTATCCAATTAATGCAATACTTTACTTAGTCGTAATTCTATCAAGTAGCTAAGTAGAATAAAGTAGTGTTGAATATGTAAAGAAAAGTAAACTAAGAACTGCAGTTTGAGAATAATTTGACCGTAAAAATATGAATTTAAGATACTAAGGTTGTGTTCCCCCTAATGTAGTAAAATGTTCTTGATATTGATATTGAAGTCCGCTCTTGATATGCAATCGGTTCTTATTAACTTATTATCCAATATTTCCCAACACTTGGATAATGTATCCTCTTATGATTCTCCCGAATACAAAAGAGTCAAAATTAAGAACACCCAATCATTCGCCAAATTAAAATCTACTTATTCCTAAGTGATTTTGTTAAACAAGGTTTAAAGCCTTGAATTATTGTTATTTATCTCTACCAAACTCTATCTCACTTTTCCAAGATACAATAGCGTGAATTGGCATTCGTTAATGTTTGCAACCACTAACGATTACTTTAAGAACAAGAAATAAATAAATATCAAGCTTCTTTCGAAATTGGAATCACTATCAAACTCTCAATAACATTCCACCCATCTAGGGTTCACAACCT